>JAOXNO010000070.1:5725762-5741987 GCA_028565335.1 Limnodromus scolopaceus
AACATCTGTGTATGAATAAACCTTTATGTTTTCAAACACACAAGCATATGTGAGCAAGGAATCTCGGAGAAAGAAGCCCATAGACCTTGTCTTATTTCTGATAACAACAATTCCCCTGCTCTGGAAACCTGAACAAAACTGCCTAACATATTTATCCCTCCTGCTTTTAGAAGTATTTTATCTGGCATTTTAGCAGTTAAGCGTAAGATTTATCTCAGCATAAGATTAGGTAAGTGCAGGGCTGCAATCTCAAACTACTTTAGCACACACGCTCTCATTTATCCAGGTTAAAAGAAAAAAGAGAAATCAGTGGGTAAGGTCCTGCAGCCTCCCTAAAACCTGAGCCCAAACCACTTCTTGTTTTAGAGAGGGCTTTAACTTGAAAATTCAGAGCTAGGAACACCTCGGAGCTGGAGACCAAATACGTCAGACTTGGAAACCCACTTGTCTAAAATGGAAATGCATGATATCAAATAAACAAATGAAATAAAAACCCAGGTCACCCCGTCAGCGATGCAGAAGGAGCCGGAGCAGGCAAAGCTCCTGGCCACAGCCCCAGAGGCTTTGTGCATCGCTGAAATACCAATGTTGGTTTATTTTAATTTCTCCCTCCCTTCTATGACTTCTTTCTGATTTTTGACATCTTTAGGGGCTCTTTGGATCCCCTTCACTTTTGCCTAATTAGAAGCAGAGTGGTAGTCCTGCTCCATAAAGAAAACAGCCCACATCAGACCCAAACAAAGCCCAACCCGTAGCCACATCCTACTTACAATATTTGCATTGCTTGATGGGATTCATGTAGAACTCCCTGTAAACACGGCTTCCGCGCTATTCCCAGGGTGCCTGCAGTTGCATTCATTTCCCTTATTACACTTGGAGAATTTTTTTTTTCCTTTAAAGTAAAAAAATAAAAACATGTGGATTTTGAAATGTTAAAAAAAAACCAAAATAACTGTGTTGATGAATTAGGTCTCCTGCTTCCCCCGGAGGAGGGGAGCACACTGGCCCTGTATCTTGTTGCTCCAACCTTGTTCCTCTGGCCTGCCTTGGGACCCTGACCCTTGGCTTGTGCCGGCTCCATCCCTGGCTGCTCCAGCAATTGTACAACCTAGGCTTTTCCCTGCTGCAGGAGTGATAAGGCTTTTGAATCCCCCATCCACCAAGGGCTGCTGGTTGCGTTACTGTTCTCCATCCTGCTCTCCACTGCCTGAGCCCTTGTTTCTAGCAGAACTGATCAAGAATTAGACTTTGTTTTCCACTAGAAAACACTGATTTGTCAAAACCAAATCATCATCATGGACCAGTTTTGATGGCAACATTCTGTTGTCTTAAGACAGACTTTTTTTGCATAAAACATAGAAGAGTCTGTCTCCAGAAAGGCAGAGACACAGCCCTTTACTGAAGGGAGTCCTCAGGAGCATGGGAAACCCTGATGGATGCCAGGGTCTCCCACATCCCAGGCTCTTCTGGCTCCTGGGTTGGTGCCCGTTTGCTGCTCAGGTCACTCTCATCATGATGCAAAATGACAAATATTTAAAAAAGAAAATTTTCTGAGCAGAAAACCTGCCTGTCCTATGGATCTGGCATTTGGCCTTTATTTTTGATTTCAGAGGAGTAACCGAAGCCTATGGCTGAAGACATTTGTGGGGTAAAGCCCCTGTTCTGCTGAGTTACCCTGGACCTTTGTTCAGACAGTCTGCTCATCACATCTCTAAAAAAATTCTTTCTTCTAAATGATCTAATTGTGGTTTTATGGTTAAATAGCCACCTGCATGAGAAGAATTATCACTGGACTTAAAACAAGTGCCCTGATTCCTTTAAGACAGGCAGAGCCACCTCTGTCCCCTGTCCATCTGACACCAAAGACAAATTCGGTGTCCTTCAGGACACCAGAAGAGTTATTTAAATTTTCTAACAGAAAAAAAAAAAAAAAAGAAAGGCTCTCCCTTAGCTTTGTGGTCACAGACGTTTAGAGGCTGTCAGCGTAGTCAGCAAGGGCCAGCCACAGCTGCGAGATGGAAAACGGCAACGCTGCCTCATGCAGAAAGAAAAAAGACAACAGAAAACTTGTGTTGTCTTTGAAGAAAAGGCTGAAAAAGTGGAAGAAAAATCCACTGTAGGCAACAGTTTTGCTTTGGCCAGAGAACAGACTGGAGGAGGGAGGACAAAGACCCTCCAGGGGTCAGACATTTCCCGTCAATGCTCCTGTCCTCCCTCGTCCCCAAACCCTTCCCGAGGGGATGCGGCTGGAGGGGTCTGAGCTGAAAGTCCTCTCCCTGCTCAGCCCTTCCAGCCCACCTTCTCCTCCCATGCCTGCGGCTCCCTCAAAGGCATTAAGCTCCTGCCCTATTTATTTTCACATCAGATTAATGACAGTGAAATCCCTAATTCGAAAGCGGGATTACCCTGAGTGCTCTGCCCTAATGGGACTAATCCTCCCTCCCTCCAGTGCACAGATATTCAAGGGAATTTCAGTTCACTCCCCCCTTCCTTGTTCCCGGCTCTGGTGGAGCCCCAAAAGCTGTGCTTAACCCCTGTCCGGCTGCTTTCCCAGAGTCCCCCCAAAGCCATCGACCTTCAGCAGCCACGAGGAGATGCCCCAAAGCAAACCCCTGGGCAGCAGGAGGTGATGCTGCTTCGCAGGGTGGGATTATAGAGGACACCTTTTCACAGCATCCTTCCCACGGAGCCCGGGCCAGTTTGGAAATGCCCATCAAGAAAGAAAAGCCCCGTTCTGTTAACGATGGGCAAATGCCCAGAAGAGAAAAAGAGAGAGGAAAAGGTGCAAAAAAAGTCCGAGAGCAGTCCAACACTGGGATTGTGCCAGCACAAACAGCAAAGACGTGGCTGGACACAGAAGTCCCACGGCACAGAACGGCTCGTGGGTGACCCTGCAGCATCGTCACACACCCTGCCTGGCTTTTTTGCAACCAGGAGGTCAAGGAAGGCGAGGGATGGTAACACCAAACTCAGCCATGTGGAGCTCCTGCTGGCACTCCCAGTGGCAGTGGCTCTCAAACTGCTGGAGCTGGGATGGGACTGGCTGGGGATCCTCCTGGTCCTCCGGCAGTCGTGGTGGCTGCGACCCGCTAAAACCGTGACTGTGCAAAAACGGGTACTTCTGAGTTACCATGGAAACTGCTGCTCTCAAGGCCACCGAAGCACCACCCAATTTAAAAGCAGCCAACTTTGCGACCAGGAGATTTAAAAAGAAAAAGATGCAAAGGGGAGATCTAGACTAACCGCTGGAGGCAAAGATAATTGCAAAAGATTTGCTTGATATTTCCTCCTCTGCCACAAAGTCCTGGGTAATGACATCTCCAGCGTATCTGGGCCGAGCTCAAATCCCCCCGGTGCCCTTCGGGTGGGCGCTGGGGAGTGGCAGAGCCCTGCCAGCCCCGGGGGGGCTGCTCCTGGTCGTACAGCCCCGCGCTGCGGGATCGACACAGTCTCTTACACTAAAATCTACCACCCGAGTTTGGAAGTGGCAACACAGAAACCAGGCTCTGCCCCAAAATGTCGTTGGCCCCACCGGCTGTTAGTGCAATGGCTGATGCTCTCCTGATGCTGATGCTCTCAGGCAGCTTTTCACAGGGTTTTACTGAAATAGCCTCCAGGGAAGGACCAGTGGCTTGAGGATGAAGAGCTCTGGTTGCCAGAAGATGCCTCAGCATGGGCAAGACCTACTTTTCCCACTGACCTCCGCCGTGCCAGTTTAGCTGGTAAGGCCTTGACTCAATTTAAAAAGAGAGATGGGAATTCAAGGGTGTGATGAAGCTGTTGCTCAAGAAAAGCTCGAGTATTTCCAGCAGTAAAACCGAATGGCAGGAGCCCAACGCTGGGAGTTGAGGTTGGGTGGCCGCTCATGGGCTCCACATCACCTAGCCACTGGTATCAGTGCCAGGGGATGTGTTTGAGGAGTAGGCAACCCAAAATACAGCTGTGTAGGGGCTGTGCATGTGTCTTGCACAGAGGGAGAGCTCCCCTGTGCAACCCCTGCCCTCTGCCACCGGCAGTGGGGTTTGACAGGGCTCCTCCATCACAGTGACACAGCAAGACTCTCATCTCCCACGGACATTACTGATGAATTAAGGAATCCAGTTAACAAACACAGAAAAAAAAAAAAGGTCTTTAAAACTGCTGTCTGGTGGGTCCAGAGCAGAGGGGAACATCAGAGTCACTTTGCACTTCAGGATGCAGAGCAGGCGGAGGATGCCTGCATGGCATTTCAGAGCATCAACACGTTTTCTTAATGCTGCAAGTGTTTCCTGAAGACAAGTTTGCATTTGGCCTCGATTTAACTTTCTTTTTTCCTCTCTCCCTTTTTAAAGCAGTCAACTTGTGACGTTTTACAATGCCAACCTCAGGCCCCAAACCGAGGACCAGAGTAACGGGGCAATTCCAGTGTCACCACTTCACCTCCGGCTGGTGGCACGTAGACCTGCCCAAGGGTCACAAGGATGAAACCCAGAGGGAGAACTTTGACACCCTGGCCTCCAGACTTTCACATTTAACTTTAAAAGAGACTTAATTCTTTTAAGCTTATGTCAACAGAACAAACTTGAGCAAAAGCAGAAATAAGCCGTGTCCTCGCCGAGCTCACAGCTTTGCACTTGTTCAGTTCAACTGGTTTAGGCGTGGGTCTAATTAAACTGGAAGACCAGCCCCAGCCAGGCCTGATGGCTCTGTCTCCTCCGGAGATGGTTTGTACACCATGACATGGGTGGTTGCAGGCAGAAGAAAAGAATGATGCGGCTGAACTGAAAATACCAAACCCAAACCCATCATCCCCCAGCTCCTTCTCACCATAAACCTCCAACTCTTGGCCCAAAAAGAAATGTAAAATTAACTGCAATGATGCAACGTAGATCTCTGTTTCATATGTTTTGGCCAGCAAAACAACGTGGATAGTTCCTGGTTCTAGAAGACTTTCAGATCCTTATAATTTGTGCAATGTTATAAGGGGATTTCTTAGCCTGCAGGTCAAAGTCTAATATTTTCTTTAAAAATCTGAAGGTCTTCACAAATATAAAAATGAAAGACTTGAAAAGAAAGGGCTTGTCTTGTTAGAAAGCTGGATTTTCAATACCTATTTTAAAACTGCACAGGTACAGGGCAGACTGCCATGTCTGCAGCCCTGGTCTGTGTCTTGTTCGCTTTGCATCAGTCATTTCCCCGCTCCAAATACTGCACAGAAACCTCCCGTGACGTGGGCACAGGTCAGGCTCAGACGCACCGTAACGCAACCACCCTCCTTCATTGGGCAGTTTGGCCAGTCTGTGCCTCCCTGTTTTTGGGGGGATAATCTCTACCGTCCGTCACTCTAATTCTAAAAATACTTCTCCAATAAACACAGTAAAAAATGCCGGGACTGTATTACCGCTGCGTCACAAACTCCCTTGCTTTCATCCCATGCCTCGTGATGAAAGACATGCTGCTTCAAATTCCCAGGTCCTTCACCGGGATCAGTCTCGGCCTCAGTTAAAATTTCCCCTCCCCAACCCTCATTTCTAAGTGCTCATGTTGGAGAGAAGCAGGAGCCAAAAGCCTAGCCACCCAGCAACGGAAAAACAGCAAGACAAGATCATGGCGCTTACTATTTTCACATAATCTTATTATTTTTAAGCCAGTCAGGGGATTTTGGAGACTTAACCCATTATTATAAACACTCGGATTTGGCAGTATTGTGATTATTACTGTTATCATATCTGTACGTACTGCACACAATGCGGAGGAATAACACAAAGCAATAAAAGCCAAGTTATAGTTACAAGAAGAACATATGTTTACGGAAGAAGCAGCCAACTGAAGTTTCAGTTTTTATAGTCTAAGATGTGACTAATGCACTAAATATACACACACACACACACATATATATATACACACATCTAAGAGACGGGGATTTTCAGAGCGCTCTTGGTGAGCTGGGTATGTACTGCTCATCAGAGAGCAGCAGGACTCGGGCGTGTAATTTCTCCTTTGCAAAATCACAGCCTTATTTGCCTTTAGGAATGAGGCTGGTGGGAAACCTGAGGACCTGCTTCTAAACCATCCAACGTGGCATCTGTCCCCCGGCAGCAGCAGGAGTGCAAGTGGCTCCAGGAGGAGAGGCTTGCGGAGGCAGGAGAGGGACTCCGTCCTCCACCTGAGTGGTCCAGCAGACCCCGAGGATGCCCACCAGCTTGGTCAGATGACAAAGCAGCCATTTCATGAGATGGCAACAAGGCTCCTGAAAAGCTGTGGAGCATCGAAGGACTTGCAGGAAAAGGTGATGGGGGAAGAACAGGGGATGGGGTGGGCACGGCTGCTGCCTTGTCCTGCCAAGCACTGCCACCGTGTCTGTGTGTCCATCTCCTCTGACTGATGGATGGGCCACCCTGAAAGGTTTGGGTACGGGTAGGAAGCTGCTTCAGTGTAGAAATACTGAATTAAAAGTACACAGTGACTGTTTTACCAGTATTCAGGGGTGCTGCCCAAATACCAGCAAATTACAGCAACAACACTTCCCATCCCTTCATGCCACCAGTGACAAAAATAGCTTTAAAAGTCTCCAATATCCACCTCATTCTGTATGCTAAGTAACAAAAAACAGCCCAAACTGAATGATATTTGGTAAATAGGAGCAGGAAAAAAAATAAAAAGAAAGAAAAAGAAAGAACAGAACTGGAAGAAAAATGAGTCAGAATAAAAATCCCAAGAGGCAGTGCTGGCTGGTGCTGGCATAATTTTAAGGAACATTCTTATTTTTAAAAAGTTGATTGATTAAAGCTATTTTTAGTGCCCATACTGCACTGGATCATTCGGGTTCGTTTGCTTATGAATTGTAAAACAAAATGAGGCAGCTGCACTTCAGAAATATATATCTCCCCAACAGCACCACAAACATGCAGACCAGAAGTAATATTTCAGCCCGAAAGACACCAAGTTGGCACATGTCTTTGGAGATGGGGCTGACTGCAAGGAATTCTTGTTTAAGAAAGGATTAGCCTGAGTTACTGGAATATTTGCATCTCACTAGTTTGCTATAAAATAACCATAACGGGACTCCAAGCCGGTACCAGCCCTAAATGGACCTTGAGCAACAGGCTGTTCTGCTGGGCTGCTGCAGGATGTGCTTTTCTCCCCCAAAATGTGAATAATTCCCTTTGCCTCGCACAGCCAGAGATGGGGAAGCTGATCTTGAGGCAGAGCTCCTGGATCCAGCCCTGCTAGACGGTTTTTGGCTGAAGCCCGGCAGGTTGCAGCCCTGGGCCTCCCAGATGTGCCACAAAGTGCTACGGCCAGGGCATCCCACAGCTGGGAGTCTTCCCTGTCACGATGTTTGTCATCACGCAACACAGAAATCCTCCTGCAGCTCCCAAGACCCTTGCACGAGCCAGAGACCTGCTGCACAGTGGCTGCCTTCAGCCCCCAGGTTGCCCACGTTGCCTTTGAACGCCTCCTCTTTGGTTTTGGCACTCTGGGCAGAACTGAAGGCATTTGCTTTGAAACCACTGATAAGTTGGCATTTGAAAAGTCACTAGTGTGCAACCAAGCCACCGCCACAAGTGGCCGGGGGTCCTCAAATAACCCCCCTTACTGACAAATCCTGGTAGCGACTGTAACGCAGAGATCAAAGCTTGTTCACAGATCGTTCGACGGCAGTAAAAAGAGGCTAAATCCATCTCATTATGCACCTTAAATCATTCACCTTGCTCAATCTTTTGGAGCCATAATGAATTTAAAAGCAGTTAACTCCAACTCCTTGTCATGTGTCATTTGTCAGACAGCTTCATTTTCCCTGCCTGTTGTCACAGCTTTGTAAGGCTGTTACGAGACAGGCGATGCAGCAAGTCCCAGCTATTGGGGATTAAACTTCAAACTAAAAGGATGATACAGGCATAAAAGCACCTCGAGGGGTGCACACGCTGGCGCTGCCTTCCCGATGCGGCTCAATCGGTGCAACTCTAATCCCCCCTGTTCTTGGGGCTTTTCGAGCATAAAACCAGGATCCATAAAACCCCATCGCCACCGTTTCTGTTCCCTGCCACGTGCCTCCCCCAGCACGAACCTGTCCCGGCAGATCTCCTACCTCCCAAACAAGCTCAGCAGGGAAATCAAGGCAACGCAAACCCTTGCTACGCCCAAACCCTCGGGAAAACCTCCCCACGTCAGCCCCGCCGGCATGCATCACCCTGGAAACATCACCGCCCCTGCCTGTGTGAAATTACTGCCTGTAAATGCCCAGGGTGATGATAGCAAATGGATTTAGCGTGTCGTTAAGGCATCCTTAACTGCTCCAAGATGCCCCCAGAGGAAACAAGGTTGTATTGATTAAAGTGACATAAATGGACTTTGGTACAGCTGTGCTGTGCCGGGCCGGCTCAGGAGCTGCCCTCTGAATTTTCATTTCTATTATATGATGGAAAACACCCTCTTAAGTGGTTTAAGCTCTGCAGCTGGAACCCCACAGCCGGACCAGGAGTTGGGGTTAGCATGGTTCTCCTGCCTGTGGCAACTGCTCTGAAGCCCTTGAGTGGCAGGTTCAGACCATCCAGGAAAGCCTCTGATCCTGCCATTTCCATGCATCATGGATAAAACCCTTCAGTTATTCAAAGCCTCAATAATTCAAAGGTGCTGTTCATGACTGATGAGGGGGCATGGAGATCTCAGGGCCAGGGTCAGAGATCAAGTCCCTACCACTTCACCCAACATAAAACTCAAGTGGTCTCTAAACACATCGCAACCCATTCAGCCACCAAACCCACTAAATCCACCCAAACGAGAGCGTTTCATGCTCACTGAATTCCCAGCCATCATTTACCCAGCAAGGAGACAAGGACAGAAACAGTGTTTTGCCTAGTCCCCTCCGCCTGCGTGACTCACTTGATTAAAATACATATAAGCACCTATCTAGGCAGTGACATGCGAGGGTGGGCAATCAGAGCAGGTAATTGCTTGAGAGAGACGGGCGCGTGGGCGAGACGCCAAATACTCGGGGAAAGGGGTCAGGGAGGGCAGAGAGCCGCAGCCGCATCCTCGGGGGTGGCTCAGTGTCATGGCAACTGGGGGCTGCAGCTCGGCTTCCCGAAACGACGCTGCTGGGGGGTGAACCCCAGGCGGGAGGTTGAGCCCTAAATATCTCCCGTGCCAGCTTTGCTCGGTGGTGGGCGATGCAGGAGGGGGCTACGGGAAGAGGACTGGGGAGATGTGGGTCACAATCCACCCGCCGCCGGTCCTACCCTTGTTGGGTTTGGCTCACAGATCGTATGAAGCGATGTGGCAGCGTTTTGGGGGTTTATTCTGCTTTTGGGGGGGGGGTTGTTTTCTGTCTGTGGGTAAATGTAAAAGTGCTTTTCCCACAGGGAGACACACAGGTGGGTTCAGAGCAAATACCACCGGCCTCACGCAGCTGGTGCGTCAGACCAAGCACGGTCTCGCCCATTTACACCAATATCCCCATGAATTAAATAGGCTGAGGAGGGGAAGCAGCCATCCTCTGTGCCCTCCGTGCTGAGGAGTAAGAGCTGTCACCCGCAGGGGGCCACGCAGGTGACAAACATTGCAGCATCCCCTTCTGAGGAAGGTCAGTGCAAAGATGAAGCTGCTCCAGGGCTCCAATGCCCCTGGAAACGCATCACCTTTGCATCCCATTTGCCTTTTCCCTACGTGTGCCTCTAGCAAAATGCATGCCATTCCCAGCCTGCGCTCAGCTAAATTGCTCCACCAACTCCCTGCCTCAAAAGCACAGCCCTTGGGAAGCCAACCTCAGCTGGAATCCTGAAAATAAAGAGAAGAGGATGACTTTGTCTTCTCTGCCTCATCTACCCAGCCAGGGAAAAAGTGCTTTACAAGAAAAAGCAAGCAAATAAATTAAACTTTGCAGAAGCGCCTGTGCAGCAGGTAAGAAAAATCCCCTTTTACGGATGGGAAATATCAGCAGAGAAAGGGGTCGGAGGGACGGTTTCTGGGGACCAGCACTCCTGCTCCCAAGCCCAGTTTGCACCCACGCAGTGAGGTACAAGCCAAAGGAGACAAAACACAGCCCCGTGCGAGTTGCCCATATTGGGGTGGGTGTCAGGGAGAAATTGCACCCCATCCTGAGCCCCCAGAGCCACCTCCCAGGCCAGAATAACCAGCATCACCCAAGCAGGGACAGCAGGACCTCGGGCTGTGTTTGCATTAGCAGGATGATGGCATCTATTTCCCATGGAAATATCACTTGTGGGGATGTGGATCTCACTCTAGGGATTATCGGATCAACCGCTCCGAGTAACGCTCTTCCAGCAGGTACAGGTCTCTCCTACCCTTCAAACGGGGATTGCAAACCTCCATGCAGCTGCTGTCCAGGGGGTGGACACCTCACTCCAACCTCATCCAAACCCAAACGCTCCTCCAGGTTTCCAGAGGCAAACAAAAGGCCAAAAGATAAAAGATGGTGAAAAAGAAATCACTGTACTTTTTCTTGCCTCTCTCCTTCGCTACAGCTACAGACAGAGCTGCGTGGGACTAAAGATGCCATGTGCCCCAGGAACCCTGGGGATACTGTGAACTGGTCTTTAGATGATAAGAGGATAAGAAAAACCTCTTGAGACACCAGTGAGCTCAACAGCACCGTGCCCACCCCGGGAAAGAGCCTGTGTTTCCCAAGCATAGGCTCCTTGATACTCACTTTGAGCTGAGACACCCCACGCTGCAATAATTCCAGGAAGAATTTTTAACCAATTCTCAGGAAAGAGGAAAAAAAAAAAAAGAAAGGTATTTTTCTTCCCTACCTTAAATGCTTCAGGCGTTTTACACACCGTTCATATCCCATCAAGGCATGGTGCTTGCAAGGGCTTAGAGAGCAGCCATGGAGTTCTTTTCCTTGTTTCTAAGACAATTCAGCTGCATTGGCTCAACCTTTTTTTAAAGAAGTCAAGTTTTTTTAAAAAAACCCTGCTCTGCTGTGTGTCAGTGACATTTCCCTCCACAAACCAGCCCCAGCCATCGGGGTCCCAGCTGAGATGCTGTGACACCCAGCGGAGGGCGACCTCCCCCCGGCAGCCCGCAGCCGGGATCGATCTCATCACAGCATCAGAGTAGCCCAAGGTGTTTTCAAAAGTCTTAAATATTTCATTTCTTTATCGGCATTGATCCCTGGTTTAATGAGCCAAACTGCACCCAGAGAGAGGGACGTTTCCATCGGCCTCATCTTGTCTCGCTTCACTCGGGTGTTTCATGTTAAAATTGGGTCACTCGCATTAAAATTTTGATGCCTTTTTAAATTCAATGTGCCCCACAGCCTTTATCCGGGATTTCTAAATATTTGCAGGCAAACAAGATCAGCCCTGAGGAGAAGGCAGCGACTCAGCGGGGGATTTCTTAGCTTGAATTTGCCCCATCTCTGCCCACTTCCAGCCAGGCTCACGGGGGTTCCCTGTGTGGCCGGTGTCCGTGTCGGGCAGGAGAACCAGCCACCGTTAAAAGCAATGATTGCTCTGATGACAAACAAGGCAGAAACTCGGAGCATGAATTATACAAGCACTGGGGCTCTCCCACAGTATTTAAGCGCTGAGGAGGGATGTTGTGCTTTAACAACATTGCTCTGACTCCCAACCTGCCCCTCCTCACCTGGCTTTCACCCAGCGGGGGATTTAACCGGTGACACCCTCAAAACCTGCCCTGACACCGGCTGCCTGACGACCCAGCATTTTCTCTGCAGGGTTGCATCCTCATCCTCCGATGGGATCCAGCCACTGGCTGCTGAGCTGCTTCGGGCTGAACTTCACAGGCTTTTGGGTAACGCCAAAACACTCATTGCATAGAGAGAGAAGTAACAGTAATAATACTAATGATGGTAGTAGTAGTAATTATAATAATAATGATGATTATGGTGAAGCAAATGGTCTGTGGGGACAGGATGAGCAAAGGACAAACGTAGTACAGCGTGGGGAGGACCCATGACCCAGGACTCACCACCGCAGCAGAGTCCTGCTGCCCAGACCCAGGGTGGAAGGGGATGAATCACCGAGCAAACACCACGAACGAGCAGCAAATGGCTCCAGCACACCAGAACAAACCTGGTCCTCCGCTCACGCACAGCGAAAAATCAATTCTGTCAACACCAGGGCAGGAGAAGCTGAGAGGAAGGGAGGCAGCGAGCCCGGCTGGGCTGGCTCCCATGTGTTTGCAGCCGGGACCACCACCCAGTAGATCCCTGAGTCTTGGCCACTTGGCAAAACCACTCTCACAGCCCGGCAATGGGTTTGCCAGAAATTTGGTCAGTTGAACTTAAAACTGGCTGTTTGTGTTGTTTTTTTTTTAAACTATCAGCATCAATAACAGAAGCTGCCCTTCTTGCCTCACATAGTTAATGCTGCATCCCAAACTTGGCTGCCATTATTGATACCCGTATGAAGTTGGTGTCCATGTAAATGTCACTTGGTAGCAATAATGTCGACGCCGTGGTCCCCAGTGTCAAGAAACAGCAATACCAAATGCCATCCAGCCGGAAAGCATTGAATAATTGGGGGAATGCTAATACAAAGGTAAAAATCAGGGATGCACGCAGGGCAAGAGGTTTGTTTAGAGGAAGAAACGGATTTTGCCACAGCCCAGAGCTCTGACAGCTTCTGGATTCCATCCTGACACTGCCGTGGACACAAAATCCATCCCAATCAGCACCTGCCGCCCCTGCAATCCCCATGGACAATTCCCAGCAATTCCCGGCTGCTCTCAGGGAAGGGAAAGGTGCAGGGAATGGGCACCCACCGCCCGCCCAGCCAGCCCAGTGGGGCTGTTCAGGCACACGGGTCCTGGATGGATTTACACCATGACATTCCTAATGATTCTTCCTGGGGTTTCTCAGGAAGTGGAGGGGAGAAAACATTCCACGACTGCAATTGCAGCCACTCTCTGGCACCACATTTAGTGCACGGGGGCTGAGGAAAGGGTAACCCGCCTGAGGAGCTGGCAGACGGCAGCGTCACCAGCTCAGGGCTCGGAGGGTGGTTTCAAAACGGCAAAATGTTTCTGACTTATTGTCTATAACATCTGCTCCCACCACGTGCTGCGCTGGGGAAGATGAATAGGTCCAAGAAGCGTGGCTGATCCGCGCGAGAAATGCCCTTTTAACCTGACTGATGATGTTCAGATGTTTTCACTGTAACTCCCAACTCCTGCTTGAGCTCAGTGAGCAAAGTTATCTCAGCTCGATCGGTCTCTGCGCCGGCTCTGGGCAGCCAAACTGGCCTCGGGAAGGCTTTCAGCCTCTGCCAAACACCTCAATGCATCCAAAATCAAAGAGGTCCAGCCCAATTTTGCGTGAGTAAAAGAGCGCAGCTGGGCATTTGCAGTGGTTCAGCCAACCCCATGGTACTGGGTTTACCTGTCCCTGGGATGTGAGCAGCCCTGACACGGCAGGAGCTCTACTGGACAGATCCCTGTCCCCATCTCAGCTCCACAGAGGAGCCACAGCCAAGCCCTCGGGGTGGATCCTGAGCTGGGCTCTCCACGGACCCAGGCGTACGTGGAGCTGACCGAGGCGACAAGTGGCAAAAATAAAGGGCAATAATAATTGCATCCATTATAAGCAGATGGGATTTTGGTACCTTCCATCACTCTGCATTCCCTGCTTGCTCACCCTCTGCACCCAAGAGACGTATCTGCTACAACGCTGAGTTCTAGGAATGACCGTGCCGACACTGGAAGCACAAGGTCCGCCCCACGACAACCTCCACGCTTGTTCTTCTCAGTCAGGACAGCTGCATATTTTAATTCAGCTGCGGGAAACTGAAGTCCTGTTCCCAAAGAGCTGAGCGCCGCTGCAGCCAGTGTCTCGTGACAGATTTGCATAAGCAGCAACATCCATCAGGGACAGATAAAACTTACCTATCTCAGTACTGCAATTTGATGGATTGACCTGCTCCGTTAAAACAGAGTATTACTGGGAGAGAATTTTTTCTTTTTCTAACTGCAATATTGAAAAAAAAAAAGGGGAGGAAAATAAAATAAAATCAAATCTTCAATCAAACACTTCATGTTGTACTTGGATCCATGGCACATTCTTCTGATGAATAGAGGCAATTATTTTTCAGAATAATTTAAGCAGCTTTGATTCAAGGGGCAGTTTAGACTGACATTTAAATGAGCTCAAATTTAAACTGAGCTGTATTACCAGCTAGTCATTTTATACTTACTGCTTTAAATAACTCCGTGTCCCACGTTTGCAATGTAATATCTCCCCAAATTACAATAATCTCAGGAGGCAAAGGATCTTAACGACTGAGCAACCTGCTTTGTCACGGGAAGTGCTCTGGGCATAGGCAGGTGATGGGGACGCCATGGAGCAGCACAGGGTCCCCGTCCAGTCGGGGACATTAGAGTGCCAGAGGAGACACATCACAGCCTCCCAGCGCAGGATGCCTCTGCTCATGGAAGTGTCACAGCATGGTTTGAGGGATTTTAGAGTTAACCTTCCTCTCTGAACCCTCTCACCATCCCCCAAACCCTCATATTGCCATAGTAGCATTTACATTGTATGTTTAGGCTTCCTCTGACAAACTAGGGTTGGGTTGGATGCTTCAGGGCTTTCTCCTTGCCTTCCTGTCCTGGATTAGCTGGTGAATGGTGGGGTCTGGATACATCCCACTGGCACCTAACCAAGTTTGAACGAACCCCAGGGAAATAATGGAGCAGCTGAAACCTGAACCTTTACCCCAAATGGGAGCTGAACCTGAACCTGGGGATGCCACACAGCCTCCTTTGCACAGCGCCCTACGAACCCTTGGCCAGAAACACCACAGCATCGCTGACAAAAGGAGCTAAGGAGCTGCTGCCCTGGAGCAAAACCAACTGGAAATCCCTCCTGAGGGCTCATTCCTAGTGAACAAGCCATGTTTGTCCCTGATGCAGGCTTGGATGCCTGGACAAACATTTCCCGGCAACTCCCAGGGCCGCATCGGTCTTTACCCCTTCCCTTGGGCTAACACAGAGGGACATGTGTTTCTGGATGGCTGAATTCACCCGAGAGCTGCTGGGATCATCCTCTGCTCTCCCTGCGGTTTAACAGTTATAATACAAATATAAATACATTCCTCCTCCTTTCACGAAGATATTCTTTGTGGCTTTTCTATCCAGGGACTTACCAGCCTCGCTGTTGTGGTATCCGAGAGCCTCATGATCTTTAATGGCTTCTTTGCATGAGTAATGCATTTACATGCATCTCACCCAAAATGCTCTCTCATCCTCTCTATGTGCTTTTCTTCCTTGGCACAACTCTTCAGTTTTATTCCCTTTTATCTGAGCTGTCTGTGCTGGGATGTCTGTGCTGGGATGACAAATGCAACCCTTAATGGCAAAGCAAATGAGGCACATTTTGGATGCAGCACTTCTGAGATAGCAACCGATCCCAGACGGGCCATAACCCAAAAAATGGGGAAATGGCCCCAACTCTTCTCCCAGGAGCCTGCGGGCTGCCCCATGGGGACCGGCTACAGAAATCAGGGGGACAGAGCCACACATTGTGGGCAACAGCGGCACGGTCCTGGCTGGTCCCTTTAGCCTTCCCAGGTCTTTGTACTTCAGCACGGCTTGCTGGAGCTGAATCCGGAGCTACGGCAGGGTTTGAATGGATGAATGGTGTGCTAATATAGTAAAACTGAGGAATGTGACGATTTTATAACAAACACCTTGAGATTATGGGATATTAAGCATCCACCTCTGGTTCCAGATCCTCCAGTCCCGGTATCTCCAGCTACGCAGCGCTCATCAATCACCCATGCATTTAGTAACTTTGTCACCATGAAAAGTCTATGGATTCCCCCATTCCTCTGCTCTACAGTCTGTTCTGCTGAAAACATTTCACTACCAGCACTTTGGGCAAAGCTTGCTGGTCATCTCCAGGCTCAATGGGAAATGGCCTCTTCAGGACCTCTCTCCTGACCAGCTATCACAAAGGGGATGGAAGAGTGGGAGAGGAACAAATCTAGTTATGCTGGTCTGTGGTGATGTATACATTGCCATCATCCATGACAAAACCAACATGCAAGTGCCTCATTACTGTCCTCACAATGGTACCCAGATCCCTCTCCCTGGGACCCACTGCTGACTCTAGCTGGGCTCAGACCTATTTGATCATCTTAGAGCTACAAAGAAGATTAGGGGCCTACAACACCTCTCTTATGAGAAAAGGCTGAGGGACTTGGGTCTTTTTAGTCTGGAGAAGAGAAGGCTGAGGGGGGATCTGATCAACACCTATAAATAC
>JAOXNO010000070.1:5742087-5754426 GCA_028565335.1 Limnodromus scolopaceus
AGGCTGAGGGGGGATCTGATCAACACCTATAAATACTTAAAGGGTGGGTGTCAGGAGGATGGGGCCAGTCTTTTTTCTGTGGTGCCCAGTGACAAGACAAGAGGTAATGGGCACAAGCTTGAACATAAGAAGTTCCATCTAAACATGAGGAGGAACTTTGTCACTTGGAGGGTGGCAGAGCCCTGGAACAGGCTGCCCAGAGAGGCGGAGGAGTCTCCATCTCCAGAGACATTCAAAACCCACCTGGACGCGTTCCTGTGCAACCTGCCCTAGGAGGACCTACTTCAGCTGGGGGATTGGACTAGATGATCTCCAGAGGTCCTTTCCAACCCCATATCATTCTGTGATTCTGTGCTCCTGTAAGTGATGCTTAAAAATGCTGGTTGATGCAGAAACAAGCGGATGCATTTCCCCAGGTCATGCTGCCTCTGTCCTGTATCACACTATTGCTCCGACTGATGGAAAAACTGGGGAGCCAGAAAACACATTTTACCCAACCATAGGGGTTGGGTTGGAAATATCAACTCCTTTTTGCCTCGCAGAAAGTATCTGGCCATGCGAGGGAATCTCTAGGTTAGAAGCTGTTTTCCAGGCATATCTGCAAATTTTTTATCTGCCCTGAAGGCAAGCCAGTCTCTAACTTAATAAAAGCAACGCAGCATCCGAACCCCACCTTTGCTAGGGATCAAGGCTGGGAGCTGTTCCAGCATCCTGGAGGGAGCAGGACTTACTGCTCCATGCCTGACAACTGGGCCATGCTAGAAAAATGCTGAAAAAATGGTAATCGTGCTCAAGTGCAAAGGCCAACAGGACAAATCCTGGGAGCCTCAACAAATCTCCTTGGGCACAGCCCTCCAGATGCTTGCTCCCGCCCAACCAGGGGCTGAAATCCCACAGCGGGGACCACAGGGCCACGGTGAGGGGATGCCCAGTGACTCTGGGATGAGGATGCTGCAATGGGAAGGGGCGAAGGTCCCTGGAAGTGACTTTTGCAGCCGTCTGCAGCCAGCTGTGACCCTAACAGCTGTCCCAGCCGGCCACGCCAGCATGGCCAGGCTCTTGCAAGCCAGGAAAAGCCCCTAACAGTCTTAATTTTTCTCTCTGCTCGCCTCTGCTATCTCTTGCTTCTGCCTCCAACTGGAATATTATCAAAATAAATAAACAGTGGATCTTAAGATGCAGCTGACAGAAAAAAAGAACGAGTGCTGGCCATCCCTTTCAAACGGAGGCAACACGAGCCAATTCTCAGCAGATTTTCAGGCCACACAAGGTTCAGACGTGCAGTCTCTAACCCAGACCTCCACCACCCTTTGCCTAGCCAAGTTTGATGGAGACCTAGATTTTTCCGCCGTCTCAAATTTTTACCCCCCCCCCCTTTTTTTTTTTTCCTTTTACAATTTGGTGCAAAATAGTTTCAGTTTTGTGGATTAGTTTTTCGGGTCTTTTTGTTTAATTCTGTTTTTTGTTTTAACCCCTGCACTGATGAGCAGAGCCCGGTATTGCCTTTGCTAATGATGCTCCGTGCTGCTCAGCACCGCTGGGAGGAGCGTGGTGTGCCCAGTTTGGGGACCGTGAGTCCTTTGCATCCCGACACTGGCAGCGCTGCTGAGTGTACCCCTTACCCAGGATCCTCATTACTGCAATGCTGATTAACACCTCCACTACTAATGAAGCAACAGGGTGAAGAGGAACAGTGGCAAAGGCAGGGGGAAGGAGAAGCACGACCCCGAGGGAATGGTGCAGGATGGAGCAAGGGAAATGTGGAGAATGGAGTCAGCCTGGGGCTCCAGCTGCATCCTGAAGGAAAGGAGATGCATTGCTGCGTTATCTCAGAGTTATCTTTTCCTGGATTGCAAAAGCTGGGCCGTGCTGGCATGGCCAGATAGGACAGCTGGTCGGGTGACAGCAGATACTGGACAAGCCAAGTCTATCTCCAACCTCAGACCTACAGATCTGTGTCTGGAAAGCACCTCCACAAAAGCCCAGGCGATAGCAGTGAGTAAAAAGTGATGCTCACATTTCCCCCCATGGGTGCATGTCCTGCCAAGGGTCTGATCCTTCCCCCCCACCTTGGCACGGTCCAACTGGCCTCGAGGTAAGGATGCTGCTGGAGATAGACTTTCCTTTCCAGCTTTATTCAGCCCCGCATTACAACGCCCAAATATCTGTGCAGGCTGGAGAGCCCGTCAGACAGACTCAGGCAGCGTGGCATGAAAGTGCATAAATCATCTGGGTCCCCCAACAAGGTTCTTCTTTCTGCATTATTTTTTCATTTAAAACCTATCACCCCAGTCGGATCCTCCCCACCAAGCATCACCGAGCACCAAGAGGAGGGGAGCGAAGCCGAGCGGCGGCTCAGCTCCTGCTCCGCTCCCCCTTCCTGGACGGCGACCCATCGGGGAATGGCCCCATCCATCTCCCGCTCACGGCTGACAAGTGAAATTGCTTCATATCCTCCCCAAAATGCACGGAATGAAACCGAGATCTATTTTAACACATATTCAAAGGGACACTGTCAAGTAGTTTAGATACAAAATGAGAGATTTTGTAAACAAACCAACCAAACAAAGGACTTACAAAGCTTGATATTAATAGAAAAGTTATTGGGCTGCTTTTTTTTTTTTTTTTCACACAGCAATAAAAAAAGCTTTTCAAAAATTCCCCCTGCAGTGTTTGCAACCCAGACAAAACAGCTTTGTCCTGACACATGAGAAATGAGCCCGAGAGCTGCAGAGAAGGCACTTGGAGGGCAGCTCTGGGAGAGGTCATGAAAAGCTTTAACCCCCTTGTCCCCCCACTTTTTATCCTTGTCCCCAAGCTCTCCTACCTCAGTTCGGCAGACCCAAGTGCTCTTATGGCCTGGAGACCCTCTGGCATCGTCAGGGCTCCCTGTGAGGATGCTCTCATTTGGGTGCAGAGACCCCCTGTCTCTCGCAGGGGTCCTGGTGCTGGCTGCCAACCGGAGGAGCAGAGCCAGGGGCAGGGACGAGCAAAGAAAATTGGGTTTACAACCACAAGAAACATCAGTGAGGTTTCTCCCTCTCCCTCCTGAGCAGGCCAGGTTGGAGAGCAGCCAGCTGCCTCATGCTTCGTTAAGCCCCTGATCATTAGCAGTGGGTACTGGTGGCCGCAGCTGGCAGGGAGGACGAGCTGAGGGGCTGGGTAGGTGTTTCCTCAGGGCTGCCAGGGCAATGGTCAGGGGGATGCTGGCCTGGGTTGTTGTCTCAAATTGGGGAAAAACCCCACAAACGATGGGATTTCCCAGGGCTCACACTGCCAGGGGCTGCACGAAGCAGCTTCGCTCCCACAAGGGAGGGATCGGAGGGGTTAGGGACAGCATTACTCAGGATGCGGCTCTTGGGAATGTGGGATGGAGAGGAAGAGGGTGAGAGGAAAACCGTGCTGATGGTGGGACATGGGAGAGACCACTGGTATTCATTGTGAGGCTTTCTGGCTGAACAAAGTGACTCAGATAACACACTTGGGCTCTGCTGTGTGCAGGCTGGAGCCTGCTTGCATCTACCCCCAACTCCTCTGTAAATACAGATAAAGGAAGGGGCAAAGTGGGGATGGATTTCTCGGGGTGCTCGAGTTGGGGGAGCCCTCCATGCCCTCTCCACCATTGCAAACCGGGGCACCAATCGCTGCAACAACACATGGATGATACAGCATATCTGATTAAACCCGCTCAGTAAGACTAACTGGCTTCAAGGAGCAACTTAAGAGCTAAGGGACTGTGCCTTGATGGTGCAGCAGGTCCTGGAGCACATCACTCCAGCTCTGCCCCAGGTCTGGACCGGCAGTGCCCGTTCCAGTTTGGGAAGCACAGCTCTACAGGAGATAACCGGAGCCGGCGTCAACCTTGGCCAGCCCAGGTTCTCTTGATTGCTTACCTTGGGTTGATGCTGGCACTGGGGACTTGCTGGAAAAGGCTGGGGTTTTATTAAAACCAGGCTTGTTTTTCATAAAATTGGAGATTAAACCAATAATATTACTCTGCTGCTGTATAAACCTTTACTTCCTTGGGCTTTAATAAGTTTTGCAAAGGAGGAAAAGATTATCAGCCGTAATTTGTAACTAATGGCAAACAACCTGGGTGCAGCAGCTTAGGTTAGGGCAGAATGAAGGAGGGGTGAAGGGACCTACCCACCACTCCATCCCACAGCCAGCTCCTGTGCCAGGCAGTGATGCTCCTCCTGCTGTTTTGCCAAATTCGGTTCCCACTGATGCTGAGGGCAGCGATTCCACCCTGCCCCAGGCTGCCAGCTGCAAGAGCAATCCTGAAACCCCCCTGAATTTCAGTGTCTTTACTGCCCCAAGGTGGTGTCACCACCACCACAGCCACATTTCTAACCCATCCTTGCAATCCTCACCCCGCAGCATCACTGCCTGGAGCTGGGAACACCCAAAATTCCTCCCAATGTTTTGGGAAGGGAAATCTCGCTTCCTTTCACCTGCTGGCAGCCCCAGCTCTCCAGTTTGCACAGGCAACAGGAGATCCTCAGAGAAGCCACGAGTAAAGCTTTCCCCAGCCAGGTCCCAAGCTAGAAAATGAAAAAGGAGTTGCAATTTACACTTTAAATGAGTTAATGTTCATGAAGTGCTCTTGTATCGGTGCAGGCGGTTGTCAGAGCCAACGCAACAAAATGCTAATTCAGCTCTGCAATCAATGGTGCCTTTCTCAGAAGTGGCTCGATAATTATGTCTAAACAGAAACGAGTTTTTTAAAGAGGTAAACAGCTGAAATTCATTACCTCCCTCTCTAGTTATCTGGAGTAAATTGGTAACACTGGCAAACACAGGACGTTTCTGAGGGCTGATCATGGGCAGTTTCAGACGCTGCTGGTGGCCACAACGCAGTGGGGAAGGGCATGATGCCAATCTCCACACTGGATTTCACTGGCATGAAGAGGACTTACAGGACCGGGGGATGTGATTATAACCAACAGCTCATCAGATGTAGGTCTGACCCGAGTTGGGCAGCGGTCGTGTCCCCAGCGCTGACCCATGTAAGCCCCCGTGGAGGGATGTGACTGCAGGGAACACTGGAGTTTGGGAAGGGAGACAGAGCTGCAGCCCATCAGCTTATCTCCTGATGAGCCAGGTCTCCAAGAGGATAATTATTTAGCAATGTCTTGCTAATAGAAGGAAAAAGATCAGTTAAAGCTATTTGGAAAGATTGCAGCAAACTAAGGTCTTTCCTTGAGAGATAATTACTCATCTGGTTCCCCCGTCTAATAAACACACTTCGGTATTAATGAGGCCCCTCCTCAGCACCACTTACACCTTTCAAAAGAGCGTGTCGGCAAATCACGGGGAAAAACGATCACAGCCCTGGGATGTCCATGGACGTTAGCAAAGCTTCGGGGAAAAGGCATAAAACTCAGCCTCTCGGATTTGTTTTTCAGCGTGCACAGGCACAAACAAGACCCGCAACGCCGGCGGTGGGCAGAGAGGCTCCAGGCTGGGCTCAGCACGGGGGATGCTCCAACTTATTCCATCCTCTCCCCCATGTGGGAAATCCAAAGAGCGTTTTGCTGGGAGCACAGTGCCCGACCCGGACTCTTGGGAAGTGTTATCACCAGGAAAGCAGGGCTGGGAGAGGCTCTCGGACATCAGACTGCTACGTGTCAAAGCAGAGGGTAGGTGTGAAGTACAAGGGGGGTGTCGGGGTCCCGGCATGGGCTCCCCAGGGACACCGGCTGCTCGGGGAGTTTGGGGTCTGACCCCCAGCCCGCTGCTGCCTGTGGAGAGACTCCTCCTGACCCGAGCAGGATCGCAGCGAGCCAAAGGAGAACAAATATTGACCTGGATGCTGAAATGAGCTTGCGGAGGGTTTTTTGGCTGCGAGCTGCTTTTTGCTCCGGTTAAATGGTTATAAAACTCAGTGGATGTTTGCAATGAAGAGCGACAGCTACCAGCCAGAGCGAGTGAAGGCTGTTGAGAGCCTCTGCAAACCAAGCTTTAAATTTTGGTAGAAATCATCTGGATTTGAACTGGCTCCTGTTCGTGTTTGCCTCCTGAGGGTGCTGCAGGGAAGAAGCTTTTTGCTCGGAGCACTGATGGACATTTTAACATTAAGCTGCAGCACTGATCGACAGCATTTAGGGTTTAGTACTTGGTCAAGCACGGCTGTAAACTCGACCAGCTCTGGCCCCAATCCAGCAAAGCACTTAAACCTGCCTTCTCCTGCGGATTTCTCCCAGGCTTAAAGAGCGGGCAGGGCTGTAAATGGAGGGTGAGCCTGACACATCAGGAGGGGAGGATGCAATGGTGCCTGATGGGAGGGAGCAGATGGGGTCAGCCGTGAGTGATGGGGCAGGAGGGGAAACTCCCAGATCACCGGTGGTATTATTTACATGTATTTCAGAGGCAAGTCAGGACCAAGGAAGCATATAATGATGGTAACTGGCAGCGCACAGATGATTAACCTGAACTTCTCAAGTTCAGCCAGTGCAGTTTTCTTTGTCTCAATTTTCTCCTTCTAAAAAGTACTCCCTTGGGTTCATTTTCCAATGGCGAATGAACCCAGGACTTTCAGCTTTAGTTGGGCAATTCTGTGGCGATGAGAAGTTGGCATCTTGTGCAGGCAGGACGGCAGGGCTGAGCGAAGAACAACCCGCATCTGGTGTTTCTCCCATTCAATAACAGAACAAAGATAAAACATGGTGTTCAAATAAAAGCTAAAGGCATCATAGGAAGAACACAGCTGCAGAAATGTTTGCAGGATCAGCGCATAAGCTGGAAAGCAATAAATACAAGCCCAATGCGGTGATTCCCACCTTGGGCTGAACTCTTCTGGAGGTGTTCTGGGCTGTACATGCTAACCTCCTTTTCTTGCATGACAGAATTGTCTGTTGCAACGTGGATATAAAACCAAATATAAGACAAGTAGCAATTCATTTGCAAGCACAGACAGGCTGGGAAAAATGAGAAGAGACTCGCATGAAGCAGCATGGGCAATCCTTTTAAAAAGACTTTGCGGTGCTCCTCTGGGAGAACTTGCCTCATGGATTTAGTACC
This sequence comes from Limnodromus scolopaceus, assembly GCA_028565335.1. NCBI lineage: Eukaryota > Metazoa > Chordata > Aves > Charadriiformes > Scolopacidae > Limnodromus > Limnodromus scolopaceus. The sequence goes on from JAOXNO010000070.1 coordinate 5,749,111, forward strand.
AACCTACTCGATGTTCAAATCATTAAATGTGCATAAAAAATCCAGGGAAACACCTAAACACATTTCTCCAGGTTAATTCTGGGCCTCTTTAAAGTTTGGTGTGACTGAACGGGTCAAAGGTTTAGAGAGCACTGGCAGAAAGAGATGGTGCCTGAGTTGTCCCTTTAGAAGCTCCAGCCCCATCTCAGCTGTGATGCTCTGTCAGCTGCCCAGAGAGCTTTCATTGGCCTCACTTCTCCTGAAAAAGAGGGCATTTGGAGGTGCAGGCACTGGTGCTTCAGGATCTTTCTAACTTTTCCTTGTGTGTCTCCTCCTCTGAGGATCTGCTGGAAGCTCCAGCCACCAGCCCACATCCAACCTTGTTAAGACACCAAGCTGCAGTGCTCTTAACCTGATGAAAACCCTTAAGACCTGGTGGTACCAAAACTCATTTAGCGTAGTTAATTGCAGCCCTAATGATCTTGCACCCCTGTGGTTTTGACATGACTGCTTTTTCTACCCATTCTCATCGACAGACTCTGGATAGGATGTCCCAGACATCCTGTGTTGTACCCAAAAGACTTCTCTGCAGATGGGTGTGATGCTACAAGGCGATCTCCTCTCTCTCCCACCGGTCCATGGCAGTCCTTCTCAGTGGGCTCTGTGATGGGCACAATGCATTGCATCCCTCACCCTGACCAGGGGTAATGCATTTTTACATACTCCCACCTCTTATCATGCCAGCGGCCCAGCACCTACACCAGGAAGGATCTGTGATTTCTGTTGACAGCAAAGACAGAATTCTCTGGTTATAAAGTTACCCATATCTGTAGAATCTTGAGTGTGGCACAGGTTCTCAAAATCTTCTGGGAGACTTGCTCCACTGACCTTCTACAGTGTTTCCTTGAGTTCAGCCACAGCTACTGAAGTAAACTTATCCCCTAGAAGACATCTGTGCCCTTCTCCATGTACTGAACAAGGTGAGAACGGTGACATTCTTCTGGTTTTAACATCAGAACCAGAGGTTTCCATGTTTCTCATTGTAAATACCAGCTTAGGGACCAGGATCTCAACATCTCCTGTGCATCTCCACCTCTCATTGGCTTCAATCCACAGCCTGGTTGTGTCCAGTTCTCCTGCAGCTTCCTACCACACACAGGACATCATTGCCAATAAGTTGATGCTCTTGCTAAACCCATTTTTTCACCATGAAAGTTCCCAGTCTCTTTGCAAGCAAAACCCAAACCATATAATAATAGTGCCATCCTCAACAAGAAAACCAGATTTCTTTTTAAAAATTGCTTGTATCTGGCTATAAGCAGCAGAAACTCCCCAGCCTTACAAGGGAACTTGCCACCGCTTCTTCTATCCATGAGTTAGATCCCACAATCCACTTTTCTCCACCCAAGATGTTGCACTGTCTCTAACGCCAGACTTGGCACAATAGACTCTCTGTAGCCCTCGGTCCCCAACGTGACCTGATGTTTCCCAACTGATGGAAACGATCCCTCTCCCCAGGGCAGGATGGTTTGGTGCTGAGAGTTGTAATTTTTCGTATTGTTCCTCTCCTGTCCGTGTTGGGTAATCGGCGCTTCGCGGTGGCCGTCGCAGGGCTGCGGCGACAGCAAAATTCGCTCGGCCGTGCTCCACAGCCAGACAACTTTTCCAGAAAGAAAAATATTTTGCCGTCTCCAGATTCTGCATTGAGTAAAAATAACTCTCAATTCCCCTCTCAATTAGTCAAACGTCATGAAGGGCTGAAATGTGCATCTAATTGTGCCTTTCTTGCCTCAAATTATCTCTGAGAAAGCGGCTCAGTCCCCGACAGTCCCCTGGTACCGCAGGGCAGGGAGGGCAGCCAGGATGGGGGCAATAGGGCAGCCCGTCCGGTGGGGTCTGCAATGGGAAGGGAAAAAGGATTTGGGGGAAAAAAGAGAGAGAAAGATCTTGCAAAAGCAGAGGAAGGGAACGTTCTGGGCCCTCGTACAGGTGGTGGGAACTGGAGCAGAAGTGGGGTGCAGAGCGTACAACTCATTTCGGAAAGGGCAAGGCTGAAAATTCAGAAGATGCTCTAGCTCTAAAGGCACGCGGAGAAATGTATTTAACTTTTAAAAAAAATAAATCCAAGAAGAAAAAACCACATTCACTTATGGATTAGAATTCACTAATTGCAACAGACTTAAATCGGGGAATTGTTCTTCCTTGCCCAACAAACCGTGTGAAAATATTTAACCAATGAATTGATGGAGAGAGTCTCCGATGCCCATCGTGGAGAGGCACACCGACACCGTGCACCCACACGCAGTCGATGTGCGGCTCCCCGGTGGCTGCGTCCCCCTCGGTGGCACTAAGCCACGCGGAGGAGGTGACACCCACGCTGGCTCCCGGGGAGCCCTACAGCAGCACTTGCTCTATTCTCTCTGGCTGTCGTCTCTGTTTTTTTTCTTTTTTCTCTCTGGGTGATGAATAATGAGGATAAAAATGCGAAAGAAAGCGGTATGACAGTCAATTACTGCCTTTGTGATTAACCACCCAAGAGCAGCCCGTGCTCAAAACAGCACTTGATGCTCCTTTTAAGCAAAACCATTCCTCTGGATCCCACGATGGACATTTAAACAGGAAGACAAAGTATCTGCTGATTTATTTTCTTGTTTTCTTATATAATCACAGCTTCCTAAATGTTAATGACTCCACACGACACAACAGCCAGCGGTATTTGCATACAAGCCTTGCTTCTATATGTGTGAAGGCTCCGTCACTCTCGCTCACGGAGGTGTTGGTGTGTTGGGGGAAGGAGCAAATTGCTGCGCTTGGGGGTCCCCGCTCGAGGAAAAGGAGCCCACGGCTCCATGCAGATAAAGGCAAGAAGCTCGGCTGCTCAGCTCCCCAGGGCTTCACCACCAGGTGACAAAGCTGGGACAAAATGCAAACTGCAGCCCCCCAGGGTCCAGGTCTGAGCTGGCACCAGGAGCTGGGGGATGCGAGGTGTTGCTCAGTCCCACAGCAGCCCTGGGAGGTCCTTCCCACGTGGACCAAAACACCCAAATTGATGGCAATCCACCCTTTCCCTGCACGTGAACACCAGTAAAAAGGACAAAACCCTCTCTACCGAGAGAGGTAAGAGCTCCAAGGACAAATCTTTCCCCAGCATCCAATTAAAGGTTTCATTATTCCCTATTAGCACGTCAGGAAGAGCAGGATTCCTAAAGCAAAGAAAGTCTCTGTCTGGAGGCTGGTGGTGACTGCAGACATTCAGATCACAGGCTGAAGTCACACAAAGCTAATGAACCTACCCGCCCAGCACACATCAATCAAGCACCCAGGCACAGCACCCTGCCCGGATTCAAAGAGGAAAACGCAGGATCTCTGTTTGAGGTGAGCAAAGTATTGAACCCCCATTATTTCACTGGGAATTTCTCCTCTTTTCATTCATTTCATAAAGAAACCTGATTTCTACCAACTTAGTTTTTCACCAGACGGAGCACCTACCCATGTAACTCTGCCCAGAGTGCATTTTCTTCCACCCAGCCCTGCTGCTTTTCTCTGTACGGAGAATTAGAGTCAACAGGCACAGGACCGGCACAGGACGCAGCCGGTGGGCTCTGCTTTAGAGTCAGGGTTGGGAAAAACACTTTGCCATTTTGTGTCTCTGTTTCCCCATCTCTACAACCAGGAGGAAGCAGAAGACCTCTTTTTTTCAAAGTGCTTTGAGCTCGATTGGTAAGAAAAAGTAAGTAAACCATCATTGCTTAAACTTCAGCAATTTTCTCCCCAAAGTTCTGACCTTTCCCCTTGTCACCACCTAAATCTACCAGTCTGGGATCACACCATCAAAGTCAATTTAACACATCTCTTCTTCCTGGACTTGTCCAAACATACGATAAAATCACATTATGACAAACCACGATCACCACCAGGATCAAGCGCCGTTATAATGAGAAACCTTGTTTTGGGGTTACATCAAGGTTTCAGACAAAGTGTGATCCCCTCTCCCACCATCTGGGTAGCAAAGGCAACCTGTCTGTATTACAAGGGCTTTCTCCAGGGGTTTCTCATCTTAGAAAGTCTCAGGGATTCTCTCTGTAATTAGAGATTCAGTTTTCAGACAAGATAAACATTGGCACCAAACTTGGTGATCCTATTGCTGGAACTAACACTTGCACACTCAACAGTTAAGAAAACACTTAAATAAACAAACCAAACCAAAGTAATTTTAACTCTGCCTGAAGTTATTCTAACTCTTTAAGGAATCCACTGATGGGTTTTCCCTTCTCACAAACCAGCTGCCCCAGGTTTCAATGCAAAGCCCTGGCTGAAGCTGCCTGACCCCTGAGACACTTAAACACAGCCTTTTTCTTCCTTTTTTTCTTTTCTTTTTTTTTTTTTTTTTCCCTGGAGAACTGCATCTCCGAAGAAGTTAAAGGTTACCTGGAAGTTTGCAGCGGTGCACAATGAGATGAGCAAAAAATTATTTCTCTTTATCAGACCTTGTGTTGGTCTCACGCAGCTCAGAAGACTCCAGCCTGTGTGCCGCTTCCAATAAAATATTCTGAATGCAGGTACCATTTAGAAATGCTTTATGAATATGTATTAAATGATTATTAGAAGCAATGACTGTGCATTCTTTAAGAGCTTATTGTAAATCATCGTGCAATAAAATACATCAAAAATAAACTCTTAACCACTGATGCTTTAATAAGCCGCAATAAAAACACGTATCAGAGCTTGTAATACTGCTGAGCACAACGACATGCAGCTTTAAGGAATTAATTTAAATTTGTTCGACGCCTTCAGCCTGCAAACACTTAGGCAAAGCTGCACCCCACAGGGAGCTGGGGAGCAAGGGGAGCTCAGCCCCACAGGACCCCAGGTTCAGCAGGAGCAGGAAAACACCACGGATGATAAAACGTGGGCAGCAAGGGAAACTCGCGGCGTCCCAGGTGCTGGGAAAGCAGAGGTTGCACAGGGAATGCCAAGCATCAGGATGAGCCGCCAGTTGCACAAGAAACTTACTTCCAAACAGTTTTTTTATCAGGTGAAACTCCAAAATTTCGGGGTTGTTTTTTTTCTGCATAAGGAGCCTGGCACACCCAAGCCCTGCAGCGTGGACAGTGGGCAATGCCGGTCGTGTTTTGAGCAGAGGGGAAACTGTCAGGTACCATCCCCGCATCCCGATGGATCTGCAGCCCTCCAGGGCAGGGGATGCGCCTCCTGGATGAGGAAGGGAAGGACAGGGAACTGCTGGAGAGGGTACAGCAAGGGGCCACAAAGATGATTAAGGGCCTGGAGCATCTCTCCTATGAGGAAAGGCTGAGGGTCTTGGGTCTTTTTAGTCTT
>JAOXNO010000070.1:5771343-5781400 GCA_028565335.1 Limnodromus scolopaceus
TGAACCCCCAACCACACGTCAGCACAGACTCAGCCATTCGAAATGACATTTACTCCCATCGAAATTCAGCAACAGTGAGGATTTGGAGATCAGCTCAGTGCTTGTGATGATTTCTACCTAAAACATTTCAACTCTTACACAGTCCTATGGATTCCCATTCAGCCAAGCACTTAAGCACGTGCGCAACATTAAACATTTTAGGCTAAAATCTGTTGGGCTGGGCACATGATAAGCTAAGCGCTTTCTGAAACCATAATCCTTCCATACTATAGCAACAGAGACACACAGAAGCTTTTCAATAAAGTAAATAATGGTGATACCTGGCTACCTCATCTCTGCTCCATCAGTAAGCGATACAGATGGAGCTGCAAAGATGGGAAATCACATTTGCGAGCCATAAAGTTCGTTATCGTTGGGGAGCAGCAGCATGCAGGCAGCTGAGAGCGCACAGCCCAGCTCCCCACCGCCAGTACCCCAGTGCACGGTGCTGGCTGATGTGTGGTTTGGGGTGACCAGCAAAAGGGTGACCCACCAGAGCAGCTTTGGCTCTGGCATAGTCAGCAGCAGTGCCGGAACAGAGCCCACCGTTTCGTGATGCACCGTCTTGCCCAGATCTGGGGTGGCGGAGAGGACACCCCACCACCCCGGTGACACATGCAGCTCTGCACCAACTGGGTTTTACTGCTCTCCCTTTGGGATTTTACAGGGGTGTTCAGCAGCACAGGAAGAGTGAAAGGACTTGCCCGGCCATGCGTCAGTGCTGGGATGGTGTCTGTGTGTCCAGCAGCATCACAGCCTCAATGTGCCACCCATCACAGGTCCCTCCCGCCCTGATATCCTGTGTTGGCCACTGATCCCCCCTGGTATTGCTAGGGGCTTTGGCTCTGAGAGCCCCGTGCGCCCATGCAGTAGGAAATTCAAGCATTGACGAGACAGCAACGTGGGAGGCAAAGCAGCAGTAGACAAATGCAGGAAACACTGCTCAGGAAAACGCTCCTGTGCCTGTTCTCTAGCCCAAGGCTTTGCTTCAAAGCACTGGGGTGCAGCAGAGGGACAGGGACAGTTTATGGAAAACATGGGCAGAGTTTGGGCTTTCTCTTCGCTCCCAGCCTCCTAGAGCCCAAGCTGATATCTGTCTCCGTTTTTGCCTGTTAATAATGGATTTCCATGTTGGTATGGAATTACTGTGGTGGGTGTGGGAAGGTGTGGGGCAGAGCCTGGGGCCGGAGCATGGCAGAGCCAGGGCAGCTCCACCTGCACCCCCTGCTCCGGGGTGACCTCCATCTCTGCCAAGCTGCTGATCTGCGGCGCTAATGCAATGAGCAGCACCACCCCGGCCTCGCACATCCCATCCCCATCTTCATTTTGCTTCCCCAAACCTATTTGTCCCCGCAGGGGAGCGAGCAGCAGCCCCAGGCAACAGGCTCTGAACAAACAGGTCGTCTGTGCTCACCGAAGTGCACTTCTGTTGCTGCGGTTGCTGCTCACCAGCCCCTTTGGAAAACCAGGGCAACAAAACAACACAGAAACCAGACAACAGCAACAAAGATTGCCCCTGTTAATGGTCGGGGACCTTGCTGTGACGGCACAGATGAGTTTTCGCTTCCCAGTTGAAGAAAATATTGCTGGCTGCTTTAATGTCTGCTCTTGCAAGTGTCTCCCGGTCCCTGGAGGCACTGGCAATATCCCGTGTCCCATGTTCTCCAGCGGGTGCTGGAGGACAAACCCTCTGTGGCAGACAGAAGGATGGGCTGCTCTCAGCCACCTGCACCCAGTATTTCCTCCTATATTATAAAACACATCCTGCAGCATCGCAACCGATATCAAAGCTGACTTTAAACACATATATTTACTGTGCTGAACAAATAGCAAGCAACCCACTGGTGGACTAGCAATAACACTGCCACCTTGTGAGACCTTGCAGGGATAACAGACCGGCTGGGGGAAGGAGAAAAAATCCACAGGATGGGTTTAAAGAAAGGTTCAGATAGAAGAGGGTGAACTAATGCAGGAAAGGGCATAGAGTGACATGGAGAGCACAGAGGACCTACGTCTTTCCCTCCCATGGGAAACCGTGAGCAGGTACCCCATGCCAACTGCAGTGCACACCTCTGAGCATCCTACGTGCCGCGAGAGCAGAGAACTGTGAAGTTTTGGACTCATGACATGATTAAAATGAACTAGCGAGAGGTCACAAGAGCCGGATTCAGAGGCTGCAGGGAATGAGTTTGCATCGGAGCAGCAAGATCTGGGTTTGGAGGCAGCAAAACCCAACAGAAACACTCTGGGGTTAAAAAGTCAAGTCAGGGTGCCTGTCGGCTGGGATACATGGGCCAAAAAAACCCCCACAGTTTGAACATGCAAGCCTTCAACTTACTGACGTGTTTCTCCTAAGTTTAGGGATGCTACTGGGGCAGTGGTGGGCTCAGGAGCAGGCGTGGATGCAGGCACTGCTGCCCTGTAGATGAAGTCGGAGGAATGGACATGGGAGCAATTGCCAACGGCCTCCCCACGATGCTCGACGTGCAGAAAGGATGGAGATTTTCAGCAACATATCAACTATCGGGGTGGGCCGCTCACCTCACATGGCCCAACTCCTGCCAGCACAACCTCTTTGCAAAGCCCAGGGATAACCAGCCTTCCCACAGTGCCTGTGCCCGCCTGTCCTGGCCCCTCTGTGAATGCCTTTCAACTGCTGCAAATGGGAGCAAAAAAAGGACAAAACCCACAGATAAAGCTATTTTATGCCCAACTTGCTGCTGAAGAACTATTATCAGCGTTCCCTGCTTTCACCTCCCCTCTGCGCCTGCTTGTTCCAGATGACTGGATAAAATAAAATAAAAATAAAATCAAAAGAGTGAGACCGAGAAAGAAATGACCACTTTCAAATAAGCCCAGCTTGATAGTTTCAAGACCCAGATTGAGCCACAATGGGATGGCCTAGATTTCCCAGCTGATTTTTTTCTTCTGTTTCCCGGACTGAAAAAGGAAAGAGAAAACCCCCCCGTACAACTTCACTCACTTTCCCTCAAAGCAGATGGACAAATTAATAAAACAAGCTGCTGGTAGAAGGAGACCAGAGCTGGCAGGGAGCTATAATGAACCCAGATTGCCACGGAATGAACATGAAGTTCATTTCCACCCCCCTTCTCTATGCTTTAAAGCCTTTGGCATAAGTAATTTTGCACGCTGCGTCGGTCATCCCTCGGGATGAGGAATGCTGCACGGAGCAGCGGGAGAGGAGCCTTGTTCCACCCAGGAGCACTCGCTGGATGTGGCACCAAGTTCACAGCAAGCGATGCCAGGTTGGACCCCCCCCAAACACAGGGTAGGGCTGCAGCAGACACCGTGACTGGTCCAGCCCGACAGCGGAGCAAACCTAAACCCACCGGGCACGCAGCAGCAGCCGATCGGGATGGCTGGGGAAATCCAGCCTCGTCCTTGGCAGCCGGGGCCAGTCTTAACTTACACGGTAAATCCCAAGGGTTCCCCCGTGCGAATTCCCCGGCACCGCGTCGAGAGCACCCGATCCGGCCAGTTACTTGATCCTTGCAACGTGTCAGAGCTAAAAATAACATCTGCATTTGAGAAATAGCAATAGCCGTGCTTTTAATGCGCTAACGGGATGGTCCTCACCGTGTAATTAAGTGGCTGGATGTAGAGTTCAATATTTCTCCCACACACATTGCGATCTGCATCTGCAAGTGTTACCAAGGGAACACTGCTGAAGCATTTAAAAAGTACCTGGCAGCTGCCAAATTGGAAAGGGCAACCTGTGTACGTGGGCGAGACGAGGCGGCTGCTGCCGTTGCGGGTCTCCCCCGAAGGTGTGCCGATGAGGGCTGCCAGCGAGCACCTGAGCATCCTTCAGGTGAGCCTTGCACGAGCCTTATCAGGTGTTGTTGCACCAACAAATAGTCCCATAGGTGGTGGAGGTGGTCATCAGCCTTGGAAAGCGGCTGGCCTTGGACCCTCCCTCTCGGCTTTTCTTTTCTGGTTGTTAAACTAAACGCACGGCTGTCTTGCTCCACCCTCGCACGGCGAGGAGTGAGCTATTGATTCCAAAGCACTGAGAACAAGCCCAGATAATCAGGGATCATCCTCCTTCCGCTCACAGGCAGCCCCTTGTTTTATTTCTTAGATGTCAGCCCAACTCACCCCCTGCTTCCCGTCCCCCAAATTCTGTTCTCCTCCACTTGGCCCTACCGGCGAGTCCATTCAAACGCAGCAGACACATACCCGTATCCTCAAACCATTCAGTGAAAGTCTCCTGCTCAATTCCATTCGCTGGGAAAAACAAAAGAAATTATGCTTATTTCCTTCATGAAGCACTGTGAGACCCAAAGATGAAAGGGCTGCATAAAAACCTGCTACTGCTGTTAGAGGCTGCAGTTCCCCCACCATTCGCCCCCAAGCTCACCCTGTGGCAGTCCTTCCCAATGCAAAATGACTTCACCACCTCCCCTCCTTGCATGGCTTTCTCCTCTGAATAATTTTGCAGTCTACCTGCCCGGCATCGTTATTAAAACAGAGCTGGCAAAACTTCCAAGGCTGGCAACCACACAGAGCGTGGACTTGAAACGCCCTCATTAATTCAGGAATGTCACCGTCACCAACGGAGCTGGAAGCCAGCTTGTCAGCAGAGCTTGGACCTTGCCCTGCACACCGGATGGCAGCTTCCCCTGAGCCAAAGGCTGCACAGACAGTAGGGAGGTTTCTCTCCAAGAGGTATTTCAGCAATAGAATCACAGAATGGCGGGGGTTGGAAGGGACCTTCGGAGATTATGCGGTCCAACCCCCTGCCAAAGCAGGTTCACCTAGAGCAGGTTGGACAGGAACGTGTAGCAGATGAGTTGGTCGTCCTGATAGAGGCAGCAAGCCCAAGTAGAGACCCACCAAATGTGTCTGTGTGTCACTTGACTGTGCACACATGGAAAGTGAAGTCCAGCACCTATAACACGATGTGGCTTTTGACTTCTCCTGTCTGCTATATGGGAACTAATGAGCCCCATGGATGTGTGCAGCTGGTAGTCTGCAGGACTTGGATGGAAGCCAACAGCTCACAAGGGTGGGTGAAGACTGGCTGCTACCAGAGATAATGAGCTGGAGCAAGTGAATACAACAGTGTGGGCACCTTCATCCTACTCCATCAACAGCCCTTTGAGTATCCAAGTCTTGGGATAAAGAGTTCAGAATTCCCACTTCTCCGGTCATGCTAGAGAGCTCTGTAGCTTCTTCCAAAACGCAGCCAGCAGCGGGGCTGATGTCAGCGAGGTGGCCCCGGGTGCAAGTGGAGAGCACAGGGCAGCAGAGTGCCACCGGCAGCCGACCATGAGCCGAACGGCTCTTCCAGGAGAGCAGCTGCAGCGGGCTGCAGCCCTCATTTCTCTCCATCATCACATTTCTGGGATAACGGAGCTGGAAGGCAAGTCTATCACTCTGGATGACATGTTTTATAGTGGGCTGCACTCTTCATAATAAGCCACTCTTTAGGACTTGGCCACACAACTCTTATTAATGTTAAAGTGACTAATGGACAGAAACCTCCCTGGGCATAAAGATAGGAATTATCTCGTCCTCTAAGTATCACTTTCCATCCCGGGCTGTCAGGCGTTGTCTTTTCTCATTGCTCTACCTTTCCTTCTCACTGTCACATTCTTATTATATTATCTTCCTCTCCCCAGCAGAGTTTCCAAAAGGGGCCCTGGTATCTGCGCAGATAAAAGTGGCCTCCGCCAGGCTCAGGGAATTCTTTCCACCCGCTGGAATGGCAGCGGGACCCAGCAGGCGGAAAACCGCAGGAGCCGGGATTTAGCCACCCTCTACCCAAGCACGGGGCTTGACGCTGAACGCTACAGGCAGCAGCCCCAGTGGGGTGCCTCCTGCCATGCATGGGGGTCCCAGCGCCGGAGACACGGGGACAGAGTCCCACCAGCTTCTGTGAACCAGCCACTCTTCTGGGTCTTTCTGTTCTTGACGGCATTATCTCACTCAAGATAAAAGCGATGGGCTTTGATATGTGTCTTTAGGCAGGCACACTCCTAACTTCTATCGAGCAGGGAGAAGAAGGAAGAAAAAAGCCTGATATTATACCCTTATCTCAGCAGCAAGGGTCAGCAATTCTTTATACTTGACTACTGACATGACTTTTCCTTAAAGGCTGAAGGAGATACAATTTCATTTTGCTAAACAAGCCCAGAACAGCTTTTCAGTTATCTCTGTGTGTGACACTGGGAATGCGAATGTGCTCGGTGGCAGAAAAGCAGCAGCAGCGGTGAGGGATGAATTATTTCCCCCTTCGAAATGTCAGCCTGGGAAAACCCTGCACGGGGGCAGGGAATCATCTGCATTTTGGTTACATTGTGGGCCATAAACCTCAATTATATATACAGCCCGCATGTGTACCTCAGTCATCAGGACGGACTTCTGTCTGTCCTATGACGTATGATACACTGACATATTTCATTATTTGCCCCCTTATTTCCCCTCTTTCCCTACTATGTGGGGACTGTCCTTCGGTAGCTCAGCTCCCATCACAGTAAATGCCATAAATTTTCTGACGGAGCTTTTATGTAAACAAGGGGAAAGCGGGCTTGTAAAGGAAACAGAAACATCCTCATAGAGTTCCCCCTTCCCCATCTCCCATTTGAAAAGGTGAAGCCATTTTCAGTTGGTTTTGTGCGATGTTCTGGGCTCAGGTTTCTCACAGTCAACATTTTTTTCCTGAAAGCATGCACTCCATCGACTTCTTTCCTTTGAGCTGCAAATTTCTGCCAGAAGAAAACCACCGTGACTAACTCTGTCCTATCTGGGGCGTCTGCAACAAGGGGGACCAAGAGTTCTCTGAGGCACAGGGTGACTCAAGGAGCCGACACTCACTTTATATGCAAATAAAGAAAAAAACTCTAGGCTGAAGCAGCTTGGAAAAACAGAACATCACATAAAAATGCAGTGTGCTGGAAAAGCCCCGAGCAAGCACAACTCCCGCAGCAGCTGTGGATGTGGGAAAGAAACTGGAGTTCAGGGGACAGTGTGGATTACATGGGGTGTGCCTCTAAGTGACGGCAGCGAGCTGGCCCCAGGAGCAGGTGCTGCTTTACTGAGCTCCACCAGCCATCTCCCCAGGGGCATTAGATGCTCCAGCTCTCCCCCACCACTGTGGCTCGAGCATAGTGGGGATGATAGGACAAGGAGGGACCTCCTGGATCATGAAGATGCTCCATCAAAGGGTCATGAAGATGGTCCATCAAAGGCAAAGCCACCATGCCATCCCCAGGAAAACCCTGAGTACCCCGTCCAAGAAGAGACCACATCTCTCATCCTAAGATGTGGCAACAGAAAATGGAAGCAAACGGCAGGAAACGGTGGGTGAGCAGCTCCCTCCACCTTCTCAGCTCTGCCACCGCAGAGGGTGGGAGCGTTACAAGGTGCCGCACAACGTACGCTCCATTTACTCTCCAAACTCCAGACGTAACAGCGAGATAACAACTCGCTCTTGTGACAATCAACAGACGGCTGGATCTGTGAAAAGCAACCGGCGCTTCGGAGGCTTGAGGTTGGGTTTGTCTCCCTACACACACATGCTTTTGTTTCCCACGAACACGCAAAGCAGGCGAAGCCAAGTCGAGCAGTTCCCCCTGCACAGCTCGGGGAAACGTGCACAAACACAATGCATCTTCCCCAAACTGATTTGTTATTTTGAAATTAGGACCCCCCGGCATCACTTTTTCCTTAAGAGAAACTCAACGGGCGCGTTGGGAAACAATTCAGTGCCAAAACGTCTCCCACCAAGCCTGGGAGAAACGCAGGCTGCGGCGGGGAGCTACGATCGGCCACACCACACAATGAATGAGTGAACATAACTCTGAGGTCAGGAGAAACACTGAAAAGGATCCAACAAGCAAGATCAGGAAACGGCAGAATATTATTAACACATTACTTTCCAGTTGTTTCCTAAGGTCGCAAAGCTGTTTAAGGTATCAGATGTCTATGGAAACATTGGTTGGGCTCAGGTTTTAGGTTATCGATCCCCAATCCCTTGCCTTGATATAGACACAAGGGTATGGACTGCAGGGTCCTGCTTCTAGAGAACAAGTCATATGAGGAGAGGCTGAGGGAACTGGGCATGTTTAGTTTGGAGAAGAGGAGGCTGAGGGAAGACCTCATTGCCCTCTACAACTACCTGAAAGGAGGTTGTAGAGAGGTGGGGGTTGGCCTCTTCTCCCAAGGGAATAATGACAGGACCAGAGGAAACGGTCAGAAGTTGGGGCAGGGGAGGTTTAGATTAGATATTAGGAAGAATTACTTTACTGAGAGGGTGGTCAGGCACTAGAAAAGCCTGGCCAGGGAGGTGGTGGAGTCACCATCCCTGGAGGTATTTAAGAAATGTGTAGACATGGTACTTCAGGGCATGCTCTAGTGCTCGAGATTGTTGGGTTTTTTTGTGTGTGTGTCTATGGTTGGACTTGATGACCTCAATGATCAAACCATGAAGATTCTGTGATGCTGAGAGTTCACATGTCAGCAGCGTTCCAGGGAGGAGATGTGAGAGGACCAAGGGAGAACAGAGCAGTTTTTGCCTTGAAGATATGGGGACCTCCTTTCCCAAAGGGCACTGGAGCAGAAAGACAACCTCAGAACAAGAAGAGATGGATGAAGACCCAGGGTGGACTCTGCCCTGCAGCTCCGTTGTGCTGCCAGGTCTCCACCACCATCACCCTGCCCGTGCCCCAGCCAGCTGAGCATCACCAGGCAAAGGTCCCAGGGAGGCACCCCTGAAACCACACAAAAAGCTGCAGAGCACGAGAAGCAAAGGGCTTTGAACTGGGATATAGGGCTTGGAAGATGCCAAGGGGAAAGGAAAGCTTGTGCCTTTGCTTGAAACTCCCATGAGCTCTAGAAACACAGGTGAGTACCTTCAGTGCCTGCAGGGAGATGCTCTGACAGCAGACGTTGAAGACAAATGAACTAACATGAGAAACCAGGAATGAACAAGTGGGTCCGACGTGATCAGGCTTTTCCTCCTGACAGCATGTGAAAGCCACTCCACAGGTGCCAGGTAAAAGCAACTAATAGGAACAACGATGGGTATTTAATTAAAACCTCACACACAGCCGGATGACAATGATTATTGCTGCTGCTTTTCTTTCTCCCGTAAAATAAGACTTTACTGCCTCAAAATCGAACTAAGAGCAACCTGCAAAACGTGCATTTCAGAGATGTGCCTAAGTGACACAATCTCCTTCCCAAGGCAGAGCATCCCTCTTCTGCCATGGCTTTATCCCTGTTCTCCCTCACAGATGATTAAGAGGTTGCAGGTTTTGAAAAACCTGTGGTCAATATAAAGAATCCTCTCAGAAAACCCCAGGTTTATGTCTCCATCAGGAAAAGAAAAGCATCGACTCGCTGAGCCGCAGGGGCACAGTCTGATAAGCAGCAGGAATAACAGGCTGTTAGCGTGTGTGGCCGAGAGTGGGATGCCCTCAGATATGGAAAAATAGAAAAGCCAGTTAAAAGCAAATCTAATAGTAACTGCAAATGGCTTCCCAGTAGATTAAAGGGGTGAGGAAGGGAAGCAGGTCCTCATTCATCAGCCACGGGCTGAACAGAGCGTGAAAATCAGCAACCGCTCAGGGAGCATGAGGATTTGTTAGGACTTGAGCCTAAGGAGATCACTTTTATTTTACTGGCCCTTCCCTAATTACACACCTCTGAAGAGCCTCATTTTGTCAAGCTGGGGAATCAGTCTCCTATGAACATGAGCAATTCCAGGCTCACAAAAGATAAATAACCATCTTGAGCCATTCAACTCAGCGCTCCCTCCGGAGCCGGGCACCGCTACGCCCGGCACTTGGCTGTCCCCGACCCACAGCTGTTCCAGCACCTCAGGGGCAGCTTATCCTGGCCATAAAAAAGAAAAAAAAATGGAGAAAAAAATAGAAGTGATACCTCTACCCACAGAGCAGGGGTACTGCCTTCTCATCCTTGACAGCAACACGCTACAAGGAACAGCTGAGAAACAGCTGAGTAATTGCCTGGCGAAGGGACGGAGGACGGG
>JAOXNO010000070.1:5781500-5804413 GCA_028565335.1 Limnodromus scolopaceus
ATCCTTGACAGCAACACGCTACAAGGAACAGCTGAGAAACAGCTGAGTAATTGCCTGGCGAAGGGACGGAGGACGGGAAAGCCCTGAAAGATAATATGGGAGTGGGAATCCGGTGCACGTGATGAGGAGCGCTGCTCCTGGAGGACAGCACGTTGCTGTTATATCACCCCAAATTATAAGCTTGCAGAACCTAATTGGCGCATGTCGACGGCCTGACTCGCGCCGAGTCGTGCGTTGTTATTCTCTAATAACAGGTTATTCTGAAAGTGGCCACGCAGAAATGAAGCCCTGGGGAGCAGGGTGCTGCAAAGCCACCGGTAACCTAACCAGAACCAGCCCATTGTTATGATGGTGGTTTTCTCTTTATGCAAACCTAATTTTTTATTCCGTGCTAAATGCAGTCACAGAACCATCTCCCTCGGCATCCTGCAGAAGAGACCTACCACAGGGCTGCAAACTTCAGCCAGAGCTGCCCGACCAGCCGAATATTTGACTTCAGATGACGGAGATTCCAATATGGAATTATTGGGGTGAGAGGGGTGTGCAAAATTTAAGCCATCCCTAAGTTCTTCAGGGAATCCCAAAGACAAAACATAATCCTGGGAAAAATAAACCTGCATCTGAGAAGTGAATGTACAAACAGACCTGAGAATCAGTTGTAGGTTGGACCATGCCTAGCCTCACCTTTTAGACAAGGTTATGATGTGACCTGATAGTCACGCACTATCCTACTGCACTTCAGTTCATCCAGTCAAGCTCATCCTTGTGATCCCCACACATAACCCCCACACAAGCCCCCTCTCTACTAGCAATATTAATATTTTTCCAACATGTCTACACCTTTTATACATTTGCTGCCACTGCTTTGTCAAGCTCTCATAACCAAACCCTCCTGAGCCTTCCCCGCTGTCTTTTTAACAAGACCTCATGAATTTTCTCCCATTCCTCAACACCTGTTGGCTACAGCAAGCCAAAGGAAAACCCCATGAGCTCTGCTCCAAACCTCTGCCCATGAGAACTCATTCATTAGGGAGATTAACGACGTTACTTCGCTCTCGTGGCACGCTTTGGTGGCCTCAGGAGCAGCCCAGCAAGCTGAGAAGCAGCGGGACCCCAGGAACACGCCGGGTGCTATCTCACCTGCTCTCCATCCCACCAGACAAGCCATCCGTGTGCTATTTCTCTGGGCTGCGCCTGTGCTCTCTGACAACATATTTTGTGTATAGCCTCTGGCAACCGTGTTCTGCAATAATTACAACTCTTCAGCAAGGCGGCTCCAGTGATGTTTAATGCCAATTACTTCATAAGCGCTCTTTAATTAATGCTCCTACCATGCTGCTCCTGCCACTCACCCTCCGTAGAGCTGCAAGGACCGCTGCCTTCGACAGACTTCTGGTGGGTAGGGCTACATGGAGTAATTCAGGTTGAAAGCGTTTGGAAGTAATCTCAAGCACCTGAAGGCAGCATCAGGGTCCTGGTATTTTCTCAGGTGCTTTCTTGGGGCTTGTACTTAACAAAACAACCACTACCCTCCTGCATTCTCAATTACAAGCTCTGTTTTCTATTCCAGGTGCCATAAGTATCATCTATCTTCATTAGGAGACCTCATAAATAAGTTCCCAACTGAAGACCACGCTCCCACTGAGCCAAATAAGGTTTCTCATCATTTGATCAATTGTCTAACAGCTTCTGAGAAAAAACGGAATGTGAGCATATTCGCTATTTTTCTGTTCAATCAAGGGATGATTAAACATCATTTCCTGAGCACAGCATCTGCATGGGAACGAAAAGCCCTTCAGGAGAAACACGAATAGATTCAAAATGGGGGTTTTCAATTTGCAGCTCATCCCTGCTCGTCCTCAAAGGGCTAGTGCAGGTGGGAAAGGACACTGGAGATCCTGGAGTGCTCGGGGGGATCCTAGATGGTGAGGTTAGTGGAAAACGCACTGGGCAGGGACACAGTCAACACAGAAAGCAAGGTATGGTGGAAACAGCAGGGAAAATACAAGGGCTATCCAAATAAAAGGAAGATTATAGGATAAGGAAAAGCAAAAAAAAAAAAGCCTCTCGCTGGTCTGACAGCACGTGGGAGAAACAAGAGGTAGCAGCTCCTGCTGGCATCTGCCTGGGCTGTGGAGAGCCCCACAGCTGGAGGGGTTGGAGCTCCACAGGTCAGTTAGTGGGTGGCTGCTGTGACCTTCAGCAGCCCCACCATTCAGAGCAGGAATGCGAGGCTTGCTTAGAAATACAGCCAAATTCTTTGTGGGAAGTAAGTGGATTTGCAGCCATACACACCAGAGAAAAATTTGGCCCTTCAAGTGTTATTCTGTTGTTTAAACTCAATTTGACATTTACTCTCTCTAATGTCAGATCTTTAAATCTAAACACTTCAACAAGATTATTTCCCAGCCTTTCATTTGCCTTCCTTGATTAAGGTTAACTGGTCCCCCTGGTCTGGGCCAAACAAACACACATGAGCGGTGTCAAACGACAGAGAAATTCAAAGGGACGAAGAGCTCCAGGTACATCAACCAGACACAGAGAGTGCCGCCTTTCCTCCAAGGAGACCTGGGTTTGGGGCACACAAATAGCTAGAAAAAGCATACTGGAAGAAGAGGGTTTGAAAATGCGTATGACAGCCACCGGTGCTTGAGCTGGAGACCCCGGGAGGGCTTGGAGGGAGGAAGGGATGCGTGGAGAGAAGTTGCACTTCCACTCCTCTGACAATGCAAGGGGAACAGATGGCCTTTCCAGTGATAACGCTTTATCATCCCTGGTTATTTAAAGAAACTGCCTGAATGCATTTACTGAGACTTTAAAAACCATGTTTCACAAGAATACAAATGTATAAAAGATAAAGAGATTTAACCTTATGCCAGCCACTACCAAGGAGATCACATCATCTGAGGCAGTTTTGCTTGCAGGTACCACAGGAACCGTGCTTCCAAAAGCATGACTACGTAACTGTAATGGATGATGGAGAGAGACTTTTTACCAGGCCCGGTAGCAATAGGACAAGTTGTTAAACTAAAAAGAGTAGATTTAGATTAAATATAAGAAAGAAATTCTTTATGATGAGGGTGGTGAGACGCTGGACCAGGTTGTCCAGCAAAATTGTGGATGCCCTGTCCCTGGAGGTGTTTAAGGCCAGGTTGGTCAGGGCTTTGAACAACCTCTTCTGATGGAAAATGTTCCTGCCCGTGATGGGGGCTCAGATATTTAAAGGTCCCTTCTGACCCAAACCATTCTATGCCTCTCTGATTCTATAACTGCCTGTGATTCAGAATACCCCCAAATTGCCTATAACTTCGTGAAAGCAGCCAAAGAGAAAAGGCACGAGCAAGCGAGACGCTCATCTCAGCCCATCAGAGGGCATGGGAGCACTCACATTATAGGAACCGACTACAGCGTAAGGCAGAGGGAAGTTCCCAATCCTCTCCGATGGAAACTGCTGCCTCGCTTACAGCAATACAAAATCTCAGCAACCTCAGTGAGGTTCCACATGAGCATCACCCAACCATATAGACCCCGAGGATCCTCCACCACCTCAACCTGAGAGCTGCAGGGCAACGCAGCGGGACCAGCAATGGGGTGGGCAAGGGGTTGGTTCCTCCCCATCCACCCCCAAAAGGGCTGAGGAGTTCCCCGTCCGCGGCTGGGCAAGCAGGAGAAGCCCAAGAGGAGAAACCAGCTGAGTTTGCTCCCGGGGTCCAGCAGTGAAACTTCCCGATGAAAATTTTTTAAATAGGCAATTTTGGGAACTGGCTGTGATTTTACCAGCTGGTTCTACCAAACAGGAACAAACTGTCTCCAGCCCAACCCAGAGAAGGAGCCTTCCCATGGCTGACAATGGAGCTTGAATGAGGAACCGCATCCCAGGGCCATTAACATGATTTAAGAATGTGCTTTCAATTTGGGGCCCCAATCCTGTCTGCTTCTAGCAAGTGAGAAGTCTGGTTCTTGGCATTTTTTATTTAGTCTCCTGGTAGAAACAGAGCAGGAATTACATTCATCTGAGATTCTTTATTACTCGGGTTGCTAAGGCTCCTTGCAGTTGCATACCCTTGTCAGTTCAAATTTCTCCATGAAAATAATTAAACTGAGTAAAAATTAGTTTGCGTGCTGCATAAAAAAAACCAACAAACCAAACCAAAAAAAAAAAAAACCCACCACAAAACCCAAACCCAACAACCCACGTGTTTATTTTAAAGGTTCACAAACTCTAGTGCTTTGCTTCGTTCATCAGTCCTGCGGGTCGCATCCGGCGTTCCTCCTGTGCCAGCGCACGGGCTAAGGATGAAGGGATATTTGCTGGCTGGATTTATCCCTCTCCGCCCCCCCAGCACACAAGGAACGCCGCACCGGGCTCCCGTCCTCGCCGTGCCCATCCCTGCCGGCTCTCCCCGGCGTTTATCCGCCTGTCAGCCTGGGAAACTCAAGCCCTGTGAAAAGTGGGCTTTCACAAATTAAAAGGGAGGTTTAAGATGACAGTAATTGTTTACGCATGCCACGGGGATGGGAAGCAGAGGGCTGAATGCAATTCCCGCTTCAACGGCTGAGTCACGGGGTGAAGCTGGAACAACATCATCCCCGGAGCATCCCAGGAGCTGCGGCTGGAGGGTCAGCACCTATTCACCGCAGGCTGGAGGAGTGGGGCTGCGCAGCCCCCACCTCTGAAACTACTGCCACCCTCCCTGACACGTTTATTGTGGGGCCGAATAAGTATTTTCAAAGCACTTTGCGTCCCTCGTGCAAACAACGCCAGGGAAATACAAGATAAAGGGTGGATGCCGTTTCCCGGCTGCTTTGCAACATGAAAATTCCCTGCAAAAAAGACTTGGGACCAAGTCCTACATGCTTCTCCTTGCACAGGTAGAGCTTCGCAACAACACCGTGTTTAAATTGCTTTAAGGACCACCATCTCGTTTCCCAAGAAAGAAAAATAAAACAAACCAACTTGTGTTTCATTTTTCTTCTCTGCCCTGTGACTTTGAAAGTATGCAAAACATCACAATCTAAATGACAGGCCCAGTTTTGTTAAAAAGGGGGAAAAATGAAAAAGCAAGAGTTGAAAAAATAAATATTGTGATCCCAAATGATTTGCCACAGGGGGAAAAGAAACCCTACAGTCTAGCTCAATCTCACTCCTCAGCAGTTTTTTCTATTTGGGGGGTGAAGAAGCAGAGTATAGGTTAGGTACTTGTCTGATATATTGATTTAATCAAGTTTCTGTTTCATCTTTTTGTTGTTACCATAGTTGCAAGCTGCTGACAAGGTATAAAAGCAAAAAAAAAACCCACAACACAAAAAAGTCACATATGCATAACAATCTATGAAGTTCCCATTTTATTTAGAGCCCAATTAAATACGTTCCCAGAAGGTTTCTAATCGCTCGGGAAGGGAGGTACAAACTTGCTCTCAACCTGGCAGAGCACGGGCAGGTGAAGTGCAATCGCTGGAGCATTGGGAAAATTAAATTAAGAGCCCGGCTCTGAAACGCCACCCCTTCTACCTCCCGATTTCCCCGAAACTGCTGCATCTCTGTGTTGCAGCCTGCTCCATGGCAATCAGCTGCAAGCAGAGCTCAAAAACAAAGTCACAGTCCTGGCTTTGCTTCTCGTATTATTTGTGGCTCCCTGCCTAAAACATCCTGCTGGCTCCGAGAGGAATGCCAAATCCACTGGGAAAAAAGCCATGGCATTTTGAACTCGGAGGACAATATAGTTTTGACCCAGCTCAAGAGCAGGGGGAGATATATAGCCATCAATATGCACATACATATGCGTACGCATATATCTGCGTATGTATATACCTCCACATGCACATATATAGATTATATTCCTTAAATAATGAGGAAGTGAGTGGAAAAGTGGGAGAAAATATCTAAAAATGAAATATCGGTGCCTTTTTCATTTTTTTTTTAGTTACAACACCCCTTCACTACAAATCAAGGCAGGGAAAGGTAACAGCTCATCAAAATCAGAGATTTCACACGATTTATAGGAGTCATTTATTCATGCCCTGGTTTGCTGTTACTGCAAAGCCACAGCCCTCATCCTTCAGAGCCCCCTTCTATACTTCACCAGCACATACGTTTGGTCCCTATGAATTCAGCAGGACTATTTATGGGCGTAAATGCAAACATGAATTAATCTTAACAGGATGTGGAGTGATAGGGCTGGCTCAGATTAAAACAAAATTGGGATTTTCTTTCTTTGTGCCACTACGATTCCCATTGGAGAAATGCAATTTAATTGAAATAATTCTTTTTTTTTTTTTTTTTTTTTTTTAATTTTGTTGAAAAACTGGCTGTGGGCATAAGAAGGAGCCTGCCCTTTTGGTGGAGACGAGGATGGGGTGCAGGCAGGGACATGGGAGACTCGGGGCTCGGCCGGGAGCTCCCAGGGCTGCCTCCCTCCCTCCTGCCGCCGCCTTGGGAGACGCGAATTCTTGTTTCCCTTCCAGTCCCGGATCCGACAAGCAGACGACTGCCTGGCTGAAACCAGCCCAGAGAAATTAAGAAAGGAACTAAAACAACGAGCGCTTCTCCAGCGTGTCAGTTTTTGACAGAGGAGGCATCCTTAATACCATTGCACGGAGCCAGGCGGGCAATCAGGGAACACAAGGGGACGAGGTGACAGCCAGGAATAACCCCCCCCAAAACAGAGACAAACCCAAAGACAGGCAGAGGTTACAAGCCTGGAATTTTCGAGCTGAGCCCACCTATTTTTTGGTGCTTGGTGGCTGCGTACAGCTCTGCCAGAGCTGTGCAAATCCTTCTGCAACAGCCCAGGAGGTCTCTGCAGCTGGAAAAGCCCAGGGAAACAAATGCGCACGTGGAAAATCCCCTCCCATGACAGCAGCACCTCCGGCAGTGGCCGTTTTGGCAGCAACTCGATGGAATCATCATCTATCCCCTCGCTCACCAGGCTGGCCACTTTTCTCAATTACCGAATTGGTGACGATTCCTTCCAGCTGCCTGCAAGCTATCTGCAAAATTATTCGACGTCACATTCCGATGTCTTTGGTGAACCCTCTTTCAGCCCCGATTTTGGGACCATCCCTTGATTCCCCCTACAGTTCTCAGCCACGCTCTCGTATTCAACATTTTGCAAGTCCTGCGGGAAGGGTTTTTTCCCCCCTCAAAGACACATTTAACCTCACGAACCTAAGTACAAGTCTGAATTTGGATAAAAGGCTTGTGCTCTCGTACATGGGAAATGGAGGTAGTCTCACGCACTTCTTGCAAAGCTCTTTATTTTATGTATATCTCTGCAATTGCCTATATTTGAAGCTATGATTTTCCAGGCAGCAGCCGAGTTTTCCACCTGGAGAGCTCAGTGCTACCACTGAGCAGAGAATTACCAAGAAACGGGAAGGATGAACACACAACTATTTCATCTAAAGGCCTTTCCCCAAATGTTTTTAAGTAGAGTGTTCAGACATACATACAAAGAGACATTTTGCTTCATCCTCTCAACAAAATCAATAGATTTTTAACTTCAATTTAGGGGAAAGCACTGAATTTTAATTTAAAGGATTTACGAGGCCATCAAAGAGAAAAAGTTGGCAGCTGGAACCTTTGGATATTGTATTTTGTAAAATAAATTAAGAAATATAAACTATAGTAAAGGCAGCATAGTTTTGCTTTCTTTTTTCCCTTTTACACTTTTTTCTCCTCACTGGGTATTTTCCACGCTCTGGGCCAGGACTCTCAACATGCATCTGTGCATCTGCACAAAGTACCCCCAAAAAAAAGCAATTTTCTAATAACCCATCCTTCGAAGATAATGCAGGGATGGGGATGGCAACAGTGGAAGGAGGGAAGGGATTTAATTCAGATAAAACTGACTGCATATTGCGTGTGTACCAAATTTGTGCGCTTATTCTGGGCTTTTGGGGTAATTTTTAATGACTTTTATCAAAAGGTAAATAGGCCTCAAGAAGCCACCTGTGTTTTGCTGGGATAGGTTTCATCCCAGAGCACTGCTGTCAAGGTTTAACTAAACCAACACCACTCCCCTGGAAATGCTCCCTGCAGTCCTAAAAGTTGGATTTTTCTAACACTTGACATGTGAGTAACTTAATTAAGAAGTCCACTGCTGAGGGAAACACACCTTCAGCACTGGTGGGTCATCATCATTTAATTGCTTGGGTTTTTTTGAGAAACAAATAAGTGGTTTTGGGATGTATTTGACTGATTCAGTCCCCTTTGATGCACCGGAGTTCATAGATTTGTACCTATCGATTGTCAAAGAGCGAGCTTTTTGTAGGCTGTAAATTGGAAATGCTCACATCCACACCAGCCTAGCTAATTGTTGCACCTCTATAATTATACCTTTAAAGTTATCCCTCATCAAAGTGCAATTTTGCAGAGAATTAATTGAAGAGCCTGGGCAATGAGCAGAATAGCCTCCACTAATTTTTATGCTCATCTACCTCCCAAACCCACTGCCCAGGAGGATTAAAGCCATAAGTTAACATTTACACTTAAATCCACTACACAGAGGAGAGAGGGCAAGGCGGGGGGAATAAATACATCCTGGTCATGCCTTGGGCTGTGTTTAATGAGCTCCCAGGGGAAAGATGCCCCCTGCTCGGGAAGCACCCCGGAGCACATCGGCATCAGCACGGCACATCCATCCCAGAGCATCGCTCCTGCCGCTTGCAAAGGAGCTCAAACTGCACAGCAAAATCAGAAAATGGGGGGGAAAAAGGGGAAAAAAATGGGGAAAATCCATCTGGTGGCCGAGGGCGTGTGAGTAGCTTGTCTTCTGTTGGATCCAAAACCCAAGCGCAGACCCTCCAGATCCCAAAAGGCAGCTCTGCCTGGTGTTTCTGTTGTTAGGGAAGGGATTATGATGAGTCACCCTTCAGCAAAAGTTCACGCAGAGAGGATGGAGGGGGGGACACACACCAGGGAGATTTCCAAACATGGCAATGTTTATTTGAAATTCAGGCTGAAGTAGATATTCTGAAAGATCTATAGAAAATATTTTCTTGTTATTATGCTCTCTGGCTACTGGATGTTACCAGCGGTCCAAGGAAACAGAACTGAGAGTGCTGCAAAGCCCAGTGGACACAGGCATAAAAATAACCCCAGCAACATTGCTCCTTTCCATAAAGAGCACTCTCCCAACAGAAGCAGGTATTTCACAGGTTGGCCCATTACAATGTGATTATTTGCTTTGTTTAACCAGGCCAGATGTCGTGCATCACTTAAACAGCTGTCTCCTGAGCTGCAGCCACTGCTTTTCTGCACCGGGACTCGTGACCTGAGCTCACGTCATTCACATCCCACCAACGCAGGGCTCCCAGCGAGCCAAGCTCAGCAGCAAACTTTTGGCTCCAAGTCATGGAAAACTCAGGTAGGATAATTATGGCAAGCAGCAAATGGCAACTACAGACTCAGCATCATTTCTGATGGGAAACACATCCCGGCAGGCTGGGGGAGGAGCGGGTCAGGGTACGAGGAGAAGGGATGGTGCAACATGCAACAAAACATTAATTCACCGAAGGAATTAGGGCTGCAATTTTCTTCTTTGCTGGGAAAAACCTCTCAGTCCAAAAATGCTCTTCCAGTGCATCACCTCATGAGCACAAATACAATGCGAGGAAACATCAGGGAGATATTTTGGGCAGAGGTTAAAGCAAGGACTGTGTTATTCCCACGTGGGTTCCCTCCTCCTCTGCAGTTGGGTGGAGATGCCCATGGGGGCAAGAAAGGGGTGACCAGCGTCCCCCAGCCCAGCCGGTCCCCGGGCATTGAACCAGACCCAGGCCCTAAAGGAGGCAGAAGATACGGGAGGAAGGAAACTCTTGGAAAAAGTCTGCATTTCCACCACCAAGACAAGTCACTGTGCTGCCTCCCGACAGCGGAACAGCCAGCTGAACCCCTCCGCTTCCAAGTGCGAGAGGTGAAGCGAAACGCAAGCTCCTCGACCCCGGCGTGTGTGTACACACACAGCAGAGCTGCTGCACGGGATACGGCAATTAGTCATCCTGCAAACAGCAGTCACGTTGCAATTACGCTGTGATACCTATAATTACTCCTAATTCATTTAACCAGGAAGTTCACTACCTGATGGAGAATAATTACGTGTCAGTGCAGCGTGGTTAACGTACCCGGCCTAGACGTGCAACGGCGGGGCGATGCTAAACGAGCTGTTCGTCTGATGAACTGCTGTTTCGACTTCTGGTAAACGCATAAAGAAAAGCAAAACTTTACGGTGACTGTACGGCAGCGCTCAGCCAGCACGGTGGCCTCCTGGCTGCAGGGGACCCCGCAGCAGGTCACAGCCCTGGGGAACTGAGTAGAAGCCCCGAGGCGGTGCCTTCACAGAGGACATGGGGTTCGGGGGCATGGCGTACCCAGGTATTTCCCGTCTAAGCTGCCCCTGTCTCAGCTGCAAACATGAGCCTTGCATCCTGCACCCCCTTCTCCCCTCCCCGCTGAGGCTGATTCAGCCCGGTCTCCTGATTCAGCTTGGTCTCCTTTCAGCCCGGAGACCAAGTTTTCTCAACAGAACCTCCTCCAGTTTAACATCAATCGGTTTCCCACACACCAGGCACATAAGCTCTCCGCTGCCTTCCTCAGTCCTGTGAAATTACAGATACACCCCGTTGGTTCGCTGGGCAGAAACACCGGCTGGTGCCACACTAAGGAGGGGAGAGCATGGGGGCAGCACCGGGGTGACACGGAGCCCAGTGTCCCATCTCCCCGTGTCCAGGCACACGCCTGGGTGGGAGCAGAACGCCCTCACACCAGGCTTTACACCAGCGAAAGAGCAGCTACTGGTTTGCTTGGGAAAGGAGGTGGTTTCACGCATTCAACCCACTACCTAAAAATGCAGAAAAACTCCAAAGGCCAAACCCCTTCCAGCTCCTGCTCCTCCTCCCTGACCACAGACCAAGAGTAAAAATACCACCTTGTGGAAAACCTCTGCTTTCAGCCTCAGGCAGAAAGTGTCAGCACAAGCAACAGCATCCAAACAGGCAGCGGGGATGGCTTTCATGGCTCCAGAGGTGGCTGTGGGCTTTCCCAACTGAGACCCCACAGAAGGGCTTGAGGAAGCCCCAGGGGGGTCTGACAGGACCTTGGTGGCTTCAAATCCATCTCCACACACTGCTGGCAGCAAACCCTCTTTGGTGCAGGGCTCATCCTGCTGCATTTGCTCTTTCCCACGCAGGACTTTCCACCCAAGCAGTGTTTTGTGATCCCGTCCCGTGCACAGTGGTGGGGGGGTGGGCTGCGTACTGCTGCCACCGGACCCACCTTGCCCCCAGTCCCACGCTGGGTGATGGGGGGGGTCCCCACTAGGGTGGGAGCAGGAGGAGCAGACAGCCAGGCATTCCGAGAAGGAGGAGGAGGAGGAACACATTCCTCCTGTCGGGACCGATAGCGACGTGCCAAACCCCCCATGGCGCAGCTGTCCCTGCCCGAGATACCTTCGCCCTGCGAAGCCACGGCTCGAAGCAGGCACGCAGCAAGGGACAGGGTGGCTTTTCACGCTCCGTAGGAGAGCAGGGCTCTGCCGATGCAGCGCAGCCCCTCTCCGCTGCCGAGCATTCACCCTTGGCAAGGGCTACGCAGACACTCTGGGATTGCTCCATTGTTTCTGGCCGTGATGGGATGCAGCTGGAGCCCCCAGCACACAGGAGTCCCCCCGTGCTCCCAGCCTCTCCCCAGCCTTCTGCAAGAGTTTCTTGGCCATGCAAAGGAGGAGCTGGGTGGCCCAAAGCTGCTGCATGCCCCCCCCCCCTCCCCCCCCTCCAAGCACATGCCTTTGGGGACCACCGCGGGGAACGGCGATGGCCAGCCAGGGGGATGGAAGAGAAGGAGGCTTCACCCCACCCGACCGTCACACGTGCAAGGGGGACAGAAACATCAGCTGAGCCCCACCAGCTGGAGAAGGGGCACGCTGACATATCTATCTCACATAAAAAGAAAGGTTAGAGGAGTGGGGGGAGGAAATCAAACCTTCATGACAGTGCACATTTGACCTTGATATTTTCACTGTCGCAGCCAAGGATTAAACTGTCCTATCGGGTTCCTCTGCCTGGGAGAGCTCCAGTGTCTTGAGCTCGAGCTGTGCAGGGGTGTAGGATGTCCGTGCAGATGTCAGTAGTGACGAGGAGAAAAACCTCTCCAGTTTTTGGGTTGGCAGCCCCAAGGCAGCTTTTGGGGCGCTGTCGGTTAGCTGAGCTCAGCCCCACGCACGCAGCGAACATCTACATCTCCCGGCCACACTGCCTGGGCTGCCCGAGTCCGGGTGCTTTGCCTTTCCCTGCAGAGAGATGCTTCCCTAGGACAAGGCTGCAGGAACATGAACTGCTGGCTACAAACACCCGGGAATTATATCTAAGAAACTCTCTCCCGGAGCAAGCTTTGCTGCTGGCTGACGCCTCACTGTCTCCTGACGTGGCCCTGTGGCCACTGAGGTTGGACCCGCAACCACAAGCAGCTGATGTCTATGATTCTATGTCTATGATATCTATTCTAACCATTCTATGATTCTCTGATGTGCTGTGGCCATTGAGAAAGGGAGCAAACTGGGGCTGCTCTGCAAAGGCAGCTCAGGCTCAACTTGGAGCCACCTTTGGCATTGGGGGTGAGGGTGTCATCACCTGCAATTTCGCAGTGGCCATAAAAGTGTGCTGGGGACACGGCTCTCCCATCCCGTAACGTTCCCTTCTCTGCACCTTCCTCCAGCCACCCCAGCACGTCACACTGCAGCAGGGGAGCTGCTGCAAAGCCCTCCTGCACGAGACTTTCTGTGCCCCTGGAAGGGCAACTTGAGAAATTGAGACTGAAAAAGCCATTTTAGATATTTCGAAATTCTAAGATCCAAGCCTTGTTTCCCCTCTGCAAGTTTTCTTTTGGAAAAAAGTAAGACCCAAACGACGTACTGTAAATCGTAACAGTTGTCTCCCTAATCTTAACCCACGAGGGGCAGTGGATGGGACGATGCAGAAACAGCCCCTTTGCTTCCTTCACAGCCAAAATCTGCTGTTTTGCAGAGCCGAAGCAGAAGGATTTAGGAATGGCTCAAATCAAGCCCAAATCAGGGTGTGGAAAGAGCCTTTCCAGTGCAGCCTCCCCACGAGCTGCCTTGGAGAGCCTGGCCCCGCTCCACTGACCCATCTGTGTGCACAGCTTTTGCTGCCAATTGCTCATTAATGCCAGCTAATTAACATAGGTGATTCCTGTAGGTGGGGGTCATACCTGTACTTAAACTGAGGGATACACTTAAGTTTCTTCTTACCCTATACAGTACAACTAACACAAACTCATCAATACAACACCCGACAACCCTGAGACCTTCATGGATGAACAGGCAGACACCGAGGCACGAGCCTTCTGCTCCTCTCCCCCCTTCAAAGCCCCCATTTGAAGCCAAATTTGACATTTACAGCTGGAAGCAACTGCTAAGAGACAGGGCAAAGAGGGCAGCTCTCAGGCGCTGCTAACGCCCAGGTTACCAGAGGCTTTTCCCAGGCTCGGTGCCCACCCCGCGCCATCGCCCTCCGTGTCGCTGCTCATTTCACGCCTGTCACTTCCTTCCCGACCCCTTATTTTACCAGGAGGGATGGGAGATGAAAGAAAACCAGTGGCTTTCGATAACTAGCTGCTGGGCTGCTAAAGTGAGGACGTTCCATTTCAAATGATCAGGTTCGGAATACTTCTCTTTTTTGCTCCATTTCACAAATGGAAGTTTTTCTCCTCTTGTAAATTTATTTAAAAATAGACCCACTACCCATTAATTCAACAGGGCTTAAAATGAGATTCTTTTAAGTGTTGCCTTATAAGTCCGTATTTTCAAGAAGTTTATAGCTCGGCAGTGAACACACATACTCTCAACTGGATTTTTCTCCCTTTCCCCCAACTCCTGCATTAACCACTTTTAAGCTGTGTGGGAGGCAAAAGCAGGGAACTGCCGCTTCCTCCAGCTCCTAGGGCCATCCCCACCTTGCCCCAGTGCACCCCAAGAGCCACGGTGCAGAGCAAGGGCATGTACACTCCTCACAGCCTCAAAGAAACCCCCAAAAGCAACTGTTAAAATTCTCATAAATTACTTTTTAAAAAAATTCTTCAGGAAGGTGGTAGGAGAAAGTTTTTCTATGGCATTTTTCTGGCACCTCCCAGCTTTTCATGGTGCGCTTACTCCTTTCCATTTGGAAAGGAAAGAAAGAAGACATCAAAATGACAGCCTTGGAAACCAAAGCTCTTCTGTCATACAATAACTCTGGCTTTAGGGCTTTTTCTATCACATAAATGCTGGATCAGGCATTTTCGGTCCTCTACGGTCTGCAAGATGCCAACACAAAAGTATAACGCTGACACAAACTCTCTATTTAGGGTTCTGGTCAGTCAGGTAGAAATTCCCCAAGATGTGCACACCAAATCCAGACCCAGTTTGAACTGCTGGGGGGTCTAGAAGTGCATGGACCGGGGATTAATTATCATCAAATCATGCCCAAAACAATCCTGGTCCATGACAGCCTCAGCTGGCCCCATCCTGATGCTGATCTGAGAAACGGCTCTAAAACCAATGCTTCCTCCTAAAGATGTGGGTCCCTGGGGGTGTTTGGTGTCCAGACTTGGCTTTAGGGACAAAAACGAGCCTTTCTGCTGTTTTCCAAACCCTTTAGCCATGCAGGGGGTGGCACATCAGCAACAGAATAGTTGGATGCCCTGTGCCAGGGGGATACACTGTGGGACAGCAGGCTTGATGCCGGGCAGAGGGGCTCGCTGGGGGACAGAGGGCTGTCAGCTTTGGCACGAACACAGCCCTTGGCAGCACCACATACGGAGGGAAAATCCCGTTCAGCTGCAAGCCCAGATGAGGTCAGCAGGGCTGGCAGTTTTGGAGTGGAAACGCAGATTTTGTCACTTCTGAACTGAGATTCACCAGGCAATGCTGGAAGACGCAGAACCCCAGTAAAATATTAAAAGGTCCCTTCCAACCTAGGTGATTCTGTGATTCTGTGAATAACCTGGCAGAACTGCATCTCCTTATCCTCTGACCCACGAGAGGGCTGCTGTGGGGCTGCTCAGAGCTTTGGAGACTCTTGGGGGACATGATGACCCGTAACTGCTGGCAAAAACCTCTGGTCCCAATCAACCAAAGCAGGTCTCAAAGCTGCACCCGAACCCTGCCACTCTTGTTGGCCCTCTCTGTTCACCTTCCTCAGTTTTAAATTCCCTTGAGAGCTTAGATTATTTCCAACAACCATTAGGCAGAAAGCAGGATTTAGATCTGCTGGTGATAGTGGCCTCTGGACACCAAGCCCTTGAGTTGCAGCACGCACCGTCATTTGAAACACTCAATTCAGCATCCATATTCACATCAACACAGAGAGGCCCTTGCATTACTCACTGACAGGACAAATAATATATAAAAGCACCAAAGGAGACATTCCTGATGGCCCAGTACTTGATTTGTCTTTGAAAATGCAAAAAGATGTACATCTGCTATAAACACGGCCATTGAGCGATGTCTCAGACCCGACCGAGGAGAGGCTGTGCTGACTTTGGCTTCATGTCTAATGCAAAGTGACACTGTAAATGTATTTTTCAACATCAAAAATGTTCCTTGTCTTCTAATGGGGATGGAGTGGGTTTGTCTGGCCTGGTTTCAGCCCTATTCAAACTTGACTGTGACCAGGGTTTGAACTCCGAGGGTATGGGAAAAGCGGAGCAGGGTGAAAGACAGGAGAGGGGATGAAAGAATAAAGGAAAAACTGTGCGAAAGTGCCAGGGCTGTTCAGCGACAAGAGTTTGTCTGGGGCCCAATGGACACAGATTAGCAAAAACACCACGGAAAAGGAAAAGGAGAGCCCCCACTTACCCGCAGTGCCTGGGCTTATCTTCAGGGGTAAGTATCACTTCCCAGGAGGAATCATCCCAACCCAGCATCTCAATGGCCAAACTCTGTTCACTGCCATGTACCGACTTAACGCTTTTAATTTGGCCTCCCAAGAGCGAGTCACCCCTGACAGAAACCCCTGCTATCAGTGGGAAGCTCCAAAACCAAAGCTGCAAACAGTCCTGGCGTGTGGATGGCTATCCTGTCATAACCAAAATATTCCGTAAATCATCAGTACCGATCATGCACCCACAGCACACGCATCCCACGGGAGATGGGACCCATCCCGGCACGAACTGCAGAGCCCAAAGCCAGCGCCTGGCTCCTGCCCCCGACCGAACCATTCCCTCCCGCCAGCACAAACCCTCCAGCTTTTCACGAAGTAAGATTTTTGCAGGATGTGCACAAGATGATGAGTCAATAGAATTTGATTATAAGATTAATATTGAAGAATGTGCTCATTAACCCCGCTGCTCACAATGACAGGATGTGTTGCCAACTTTCTGACAAAGAAACGCAGGAATTAATTTAGTGACTAACTACATGGAGAATTGCATTACTCCGGTATGCTCCCTGTATCCCAATGTGTAAACATCCCTAATAGCACAGGAATTTTCCTTCCGAAAAAGAGGCACGAGCTCAGCCAGAGTTGTGCCATTTGCTTGTTAGGATGTTTTCTTCTTGTTGCTTTTCCTTTCCAAAACTAGTCATTAGACATCTCCTGAGAACTGGAGTTTAACTAGAATTTAACTTGTGGTGGAGTCCTGAGACAATTTTAAGCTAATACTTACTTTCAGTGCCTACTCCTGGCTGAACGTTACATTGTGTATCCGGGTTTTACGAAGCAGCCGACACACTCTTCCCCAGAGTTGGCTGCACTTCAGTCACCAGCATCTCTGAAGGCTTCGGGAAGTGATCTGGGATTTCTGGAGAGCAGGAACGCTGCAGGTGAAGCCAGGGGACCTGGTTGCAGCCTCTCCAGTGCCAGATAATACTAAATGCAATGGCCACATCAGTGATGGATATTAGCCTGACTTAAGGCAGATGGCTTCGTCTTTGCTGCCATAGGAAACAGAAGAGAAAACCTCACTGCAGCAGAATAGATCGCTCACATCTGTCACCTTTTAAGACGCCAATTTGATTTTTCCTGCCTGTATTTTTAATTCTCAGGTACTGTGGCAAGTCAATAGTTCAAGGCTGCGAAGTAAGTTGCTTCAAGTCAAATATTCAATTGTTATTAGATAACTTTGCCTCCGTTCGGCTGCCGTGTGTAGGTGGGTTGCCAGGTTATGCACAGCACATAGCGCCTGAAATTACATTTCACAGGGTGGAGAAAACTCTCCATCGCAGATAGCCAGGAACTGGATTTATGGGTTTGGGTAGGATAATAGCAACCTAAGAAGATAGAGGGAGGAAGAAGAATATAATAGTACTTGCTTTGACACTTCCGTTTTTTCATCTACTTCCTTAGGACATCAGCAGCTTATTTTAAGAGATATAAGCATCTTCCCATCCAATATCATACTCTGTGCTAGTGGTCTTAAATCTGCCTGGTACCAGCCCATCACACAAGCCCTACACCATCAAGGAGATAACCTCATTTGAATTGGGAACCTTCACATGGTACCAATGATCTCTGCTAATTAATGCTGTAGCTCAAGCCGGCCACACTCCCGGCCTCTCCCTCGCACTCAAACAGCAACAATTTGAGGAGTTTCTGCTCATCCCCTCTGGAAACAGAGAGTTTCAAGCAGAGTATCCTTAGATGCAAGGTATTCGCTTGGACTCATTCCACTCATTTGTTGAACTACTGTTAAAAGATGGCAACGGTTTAATCTCTCAACCAGAGCGATTTGGGATAAAGAGACAGCCATAGGAAATTGTTTCATATGGCAGAGACCCTGGCTGGAATATTCCAGGCTTGCTGCAGTCCCAGCTCTGGGAATGACACACGTTGCCTTTCAACCTGCCCTGCTCCTATCAAGCCCACTGGATGGGCGTCCACCACCTCTGCCCTGGCTCAGGTGCTCACCAGGAGCAACACGTGAAAGCTTTGGGGCAGCACCAAGCACTGTGGTGTGCCCTGAGAGTAAAGAACATACTCTGAGAGCCATTAAACATGATGTGGATGGAACGTTCGGGGATTTTGCCTCCTCCTGTGGAAAGATATGGCAGATGCCAACTGATTTGGGCACGTCTGGTTTTTTTGGTCAACTGCTCTTATCCAGCTGAAGATAGCAAGTCTTGGCCACGCAAAGTCCAGGTCAGAGCACGCCAATGTCCATGCAACAGAACTAGACGGTTTTGCTTTTGCTGTCTGCCCCTTGGCCCACGGTGACAGTGCTCTCAGCACAAGCGAGAGCGTTGTGCCGACGGTGACTGAGCCATCTGAGCAAAGGCTCTGCCTGGGAAACTCTTGCACAGTCTAAAATACCTGCACTGATTCGGTGAGCTTGCACGCGTCGAGACAATTCATTGTATTACATTTTAATAAAATCAGCAAAAAGGAAATTACTATTGCTGATAGTCCCCTGGTACTGAAGAGGGATAAAAGGAAATAGGAATCAGTTGAGGAGTCTGTCCTTGGAAATTATAATCTACACAATTGCTTGTGGTAAGCAAAAACCAGGCAGAAATTAATTCTCAGGTGAAATCGGAACAATCTGCAAAACCAAAAACAAAATAGCTGCAGACTTCCCCAAACCCAAACAAAGAATTCCTGAACATATGCACAGTACAATTTCCATTAATATGTTTTATCAACTGACTAGGGAACAACCAGTGTCCAACCAGCTTTACTCTCTGTTCCCCAGGCAAAGAAAACAAGATAGCTAAAACTTTTGTGGCCATGAAGATTATTGGAGAGGAACAAACCTTTGGAGAGTCTCCACCATCCCCGCATGGCAACACCGATAATGCAGCATGATTATTTATGCTGCTTTCAACCCCCTTGGCCCTCCTCACCCTCAGCACCACCCCAAGAGCACGGAGGTCCACCAACACACAGCAGCATCGAGCTGTTGGTTTTCAAGAACCTTAAAGGTCATTTAAAAATTGCTGTTCTTTGCTTGATATCGAAAAGCATCGTCTGAAAGCGGTGGATGCTGGGGCTCACAGCAACTCAGGGGCTGCTGCTGGGTCTTCCCACAATCTTTGCTGAATTTTCAAGAAGGGACACATCTTCTTAACACAGGGGAGGAAAATGGGGATATAAAGACTGAGGTACCCACCCTGGGGGGGGCTTTGAGCTCCTCGGGGAGGGAGGCAGCTGGATGCAAAGTGATGTGTGAGTGGGGGCACTTTGCCAGCACCTCTGCTCTTTTTATGAAGAGTTTTTACAGTACTACAAATGTTCAAATTGCCCTTTGCTCCCAGGAATGTTATTTCTTTGAAATAGGGGAGAATCCACATCTTTCGCAAATCAGCCTTCATCTCGCTGCTGACTCCAGTCCCTCCTGAGCTGGGATGCTTTTCATTTCCCAGTTCCTAACTGGTGATAACAACGTCACCTCCTGTTGAATCTGAAGACACGAGGAGCATCTCGCCAGGTGGGTCAATGCCTTCCCTCACAAAAACAATCATCTTTTCCCCATTTTACTGCATTTATTTAGGCATTTATTTTTCCTAACGCATGCTACGCTTTACATTTTACAGCGCCAGATATTGTAAAAAATTGTTTACTTCAGTTGAAAACACAGCCCAACTAAAATAAACAGACAAAAGGAATATCTCATTATTTACTGGTAGCTAGAGAAGGTCTATTCACTTTGCAAAGCAGTTGGCTGCAGGAAAGCACTTACTAAAAAACCAAGAAACAAAACACAAACTCATTTAGCCAAGCTTTGCAGCTATTATTTTGCTTTTGTTTTTTTCCTAACCACACAAATTCGATTAATTTTTTTATTTACAGAATGTCCCCGCTAGCCCCCCATCCCAGGTCCTCCTAAATTGTTTAGTGACTGCACACAGAAAGAGAGAAAAGGGGGGGAAAAAAAAGGGAACAGCTGCTCTCCAGAGAAATCCCAACACAGTTCACGCGAAGAATTTCATATCTGTCAGGCAACCCAGCTCAATAAACAACAAATTCATCTGGTTCGCCTCTGCTGCCTGGCAATATTTGCACTAAGTCAATGCATTTTTTCCCCTCCTCCTTACTCCTGCAAGTAATAAAGGTGGCAGCTCTTTGCTCCACTCGCAGGGAGAGCTGCCAGCTAAATAAAACACTGTCATTAAAAAAAAATAATATATTCAGCCCGAGGATCCTTGTTTTCGTACGTCCATTGGTTAAAGGCTACCTCCACCCAAAGCCCAGCGCTTGCCAAAGAGGCAGCTGACTGCTTCCAGCCTGGGCATCAGCATCCAACCTGCTCTAATCAACCCCTACTCAGTGCATTTTCATGGCAAACCACCTCTTTCTCATGACTCCTGCTCTTTAGGGCTTAGTCACTTCATGGGTCACCCCAAAGTCTCACGAAGAGACCAAAAAAATCCCATTAACTCCTATGGTTTGGCATCAGACCACATTTTTTCAAAATAGCCTGGTCTTACGACAATGATATAACAGGAAAATAAATGAGCTGCTCTGGATCACAGTGACCCAGAGATGCTGTACAGGAGCTTGGGAGCTGCTGGTTCCAGCCCCGAATCCCAGTGAACTGGAAAACTCTAGCGCTGCTGCTGCATCAGATATTTTAATATCTTTGTTCACATCCCATGTCGAGTGGACTGGGGCAAAAGCAGTTTGTGCTTAACATTTATTAAGGCAGAGAAGGAAAAAAAAAATACACAACCTTGAAGAAATATTTTTAAAAGTATATTATGAATGGGAAATTTCAAGCTGGCTGGCTGCAAGGGGAAACAAAAGCCAAAATCAGGATGGGATTGTTTTTGCACTAGCCCTTATTAGGTAAAAGGGCTATTTATAACTATTTATAAGTGCCTCCCTGCTCTTCCCCATCCAAACCCAAAGCCTCTGGCATGACACCGTGAACCTTCTCTGCTGTCAGGGCATGAACTCTGATGTCGCAAATTCAAGATTATGGCACCACCGGCCAAGTTTAAGTCTATGAAAAAGCAACAATCTCCACAACTCCCAGCCATTCTTATCTGTTACCTTAATTAACACCCAACAGAGCAGGAAGACAAAGGGACAGAACCACCACTATCGTTCCCTCACCAGATTATTTTCCCCGTTTTTTGCATATTGTGGACTAAAGATCTTTCTCCCTGATCTCTCGCTGTCCCTTGGGAGGGATGGGGAGAGCAAGGTGAGCCCAGAGTCACTGGCTACTGCAGATGAGAAGACTTCCAATGCTCCAGTTAGCCCCGAAAAGCCCAGTCCCCTCCACAACTGACATAGAGAAGATGTGGTTTTTATTTTGTTTTTCCCTCTCTATATTCCACTTTCCACAGTGACAAACCAGAAATATCCACAGCCTCATCAAACTACCGAGGAGACAAGCAGCAGCATGTAATATTACTTATCAACGGCACCACCACTAGTATTATTTATTTAAAGGTGCTGCAGGTGGAACCCGTGAAAGCTGAGCAGAACAGGGAGGCTCCTCGCCAGCCCCAGGAGATGTTCCCCCATGACACCAGGGTGTCCTCTCTATCCCACAGGCTCTATGGACTCCCACCTTCCTACAGGGGTTTTCCAGCCTCATAATTTACACGCACACAATCATAAATTCATGCAGACACATCCCCTCACCGCAACCCCCAAATAAAGGTGGGATTATTTGGGCACTGGCTGGAAAAGCCCTCAAAACCCCCCAAACTGTCCATGGCATTAACAGCTTGATGGGACGTGGAGGCACACATGGCTGAAAAAAGAAAAAAAAGAAAACCTTACCCTGCCCCATGCAGTTAGTTTGGCATCGATTATGGCAATAAGGACCTTATTTGAGCACTTCCAAGTGCTTTAATGTGAAACATACCATCCCCAAGGACATCCTGGTACACGAACAACAGACAATGCCTACCCCTTTCTTCTCTACAAGCTTTAAAGTTTTTGTCCCAGTGCCCTGCAAGGTTCGTGCCAGTTAGAGACACGTTGGCAGCTACAGAGCCAATTTAATTGCTGCCATCGACTCGTTCCCAGACAAATGAATTCATTCATGATACACATACGCCGTGAACATATAAAATATCCCTGAGTTCTCACAGTGGTGCACAAAACCATCAGTGGCTCCAGAGCAGGGCGGAGGGTGCTGCTGGTTTTCAAATGAGAAATTTCTAGGGCTCATCACAGATTTCCCATCAAGTATTTAGATGGTGGGGGTTGCTACATGAAAGTGTTCGTGCCAAAGGCCCGCTTTTCTCCACAGCTTGCCTCTCCACCCCCAAAGCACAACCCCCAAACCGAAACAAAAGGATCACACTCAATTTTGATGAAGTCAGAATATTTTGCAGTAATAAAATCTGTTTCTACATTTCCTTTGATGGATATGAACCGGAGCTCTGCATTCATCCCACTGTAAAACCGCCATCCATCTCCAAATACAGTTTCATTGCTTATTTGCCTTACGGGTCCATCAGTCCATGGGGAAGCTCTCCCCTGCCTCTCCTTCCAGTCGGCTGCAGATGGAGATCTGCCAAATGTGGTCCCCAGACGACCACGGACCTGAGTTTCAGCAGGAAAACATTTGCATCCCGCACTACACCAACACAGACATGATTGTCAGAAACTTCTTTCATCCTTTGTTCAGTGATGCCAATGGAAGGAGTTGGCACAGATACAGCCCTCCCTGCCAACACACGGGCGCACAAGCATGGGGGAGAGGGGATATTCCTCTTTCCACTCCCTCCCATGTTTTCTTTGTGGTCCGACCAGAGAAATTCAGTGAAGTCTGGACGCAGCATGGTCTTGTTACGAATCTAACGGCAGAAATGCTGAAATGTAATCTCTGCAGATGCAGGATGCCACTTGCATTGCATAAAACTAGATACGGATAGTTAGCTTCGTTTCCCGGAGGTGGGAGCAGAGCTCTGGACAGCAAAGAAAAAAATAAAAGAGAAAACCCTTAAATATGAACATGCCAC
>JAOXNO010000070.1:5804513-5826809 GCA_028565335.1 Limnodromus scolopaceus
GACTAGATGATCTCTATGGTCCCTTCCAACTCTAAAAATTCAGTGAAATTCAGTGAAATTAACTCAAATCCCACCAGCTCCTGCATTTCAGGTAGACAGAGGTTTCTTCCTTTCAGATTTCTAATAATGTCACAGCTACTTAAAAGCCAACTTCCAAGTGGGGATTTTATACGAAAGAAGTACTGCTCGGTATTCCTAATAATCTCTTAACTTGGGTTCGAGTCTGTTCCCTGCTGCTGTGAGGGGAGGGCAGAGTTGCACATTTATGCAGAAGTACTGGGATGCTGCCACTGTTTAGATTAGAGCCCTACTGGGAGGTTTCTCCTGGAAACACCCCATATATGGATTTCACAAGGAGAACAAAAAGCAAGAAGGCAGCACTATTTTGGACCAGGCGGCCACAAGCATCCCCCTGTCCCCCCTGCTGGGGTTTGCTGCCAGCTGGTGGCCCCAGCCTGGGAGCAGAGGCTTTGAGATCCTGCTCGCTGGAATGGGGCATCGGGTACAACTGCCGAGGACACTGCTGGAGGGCAATTAGGGCAATTCTCCGCTATTCTCTAGCAAACCTCTCCTGTGATGTCTCAGAGTGAGAGTGTCTCACCTCTGAGTGAGAAGTGAGATCTGCCAGTCGCTGCCTGCAGAGGAAGATGGAGCTGGGAGCAACCTAACAAGTGCTAGAAGAAGAGTTAGAGGGTTCAGGTGGGGCTGAAAAAGATGTCTTTCCTCTCTTTCCACCTGGTCATTTGCTTACTTAATAATTCAGCGCAACAAAACACGCAGAGATTGTGCCACAAATTGGATGACTTTACCTAAATCTCTTTTTTCTTGCCACTTCTACTCTGCCCAATGTTCCCTCTGATAAAAACCTGCCACCTGATTCTCAGACACTGAGATTTGGGACATGCCATTCCCTGAACCATTAAGTGGTTGTTCACCCCACTGTTCTTCTGCATTGCTCTGGGTCAGATCTCTGAAAGGAGAAGTTAGCATTTGCCACTCCAGTTTTTAAAGCAATCCTTCCACATACAAACAGAAATTGCCCTTTTTAATGCATCGCTCATTTGAAAGGAGCATGAACTAGAACGGATAAACTCCCCTACTCACATGGTCCATCAGTTCTGGCAGCCCAGGGCCAAAGCCTGCACTGCAAATCCATAGCACATCTCCATCACTATGGGAAGACCCACTTAGTGAAGCCTCCAGGTCCTCAGCTCAAGCAGAGACATCTCCCTTATTGCCCGATGTTATTTGCTTTGGCAGAACATTGTTTAATATCTCTTACCCAAGTCGCCCTAGGATGGAGGCTGTCTCACATTCCTGCCAAAACCAGACTCAACATTGAATTGACTGATTAGGTCAAATGCTTTCGAGTACTTGGCCTCACGGTGGTTCCTCAGCTCATCGGAGGGAAAAAACAAAAGCCCAAACAATGCCAGGCAAGAGCCACGTTGAGGAGAAATGCAGTGATTTTCCTCAAATAAGACCTCCGTAATAGCCCTTCTGAGACAGTGGCATAGGAGAAACAAGGATGCATCTGCTCACGCTACATGACTTCAAGGCCAAGTCACCAAAGTCCACCCCAGAGCTCCCCTGTCCTTGAACACAGCCAACGTGTGGATGGTGGACAGGCAGCCCATGCTGATACCTCCTTTGGTTTCCTTGGAGAAGGAACTGGAGCACTAGCCAAGATGCTCTGCCCCACAGCCTGCCCACAGCACAGGGCCTTCAAAACACAACGCCTCCCTCCAGACAAGTCACATCATGGCCTGAGGCAGTATTAATAGCTTCTGCCTCGTTACAAATTGCATTCTGATAACAAGCTGCTGAAATACCAAAGTTTTCTAAATCTTCCCTTCATCCCTGCTCTCCGCTTGAACTATAAATAGCCCTGGCATTTATAGTGGTACAGCCTGCCTTGTTGAAATTTGATTTAAAAGTAAAATTGGCCGGACTCCTTGTTAAATTATCATTGTTATTTGTCTTTACAGATGTCCTCCCCTCTAAACACTGTCTAAACTTGAAGCTAAGAGCAGATGTGGAGTGAAGTCATTAGAAAAGATTTCCTGACAAACCTCAGGCACACGGAAGGGTTCAGTGCATTTTTCACCTTCCACAGGAGAAAGCCCGGACATCTCCACCCTCTTTACAAACCTCTGCCATAGCCAGTCCTGCTCTGTCCCCAAACATCATCTCCTGCAGCTCGCCGCCTCGCACGGAGGGAAAGGACATGGTTTGAGCGTGTGGCTCGATTAGAAATTTATCAGATTTTGGAGGAATTCTACTGAAAGGGGGAAAAATGAAACTTTCACTGAGTTCTTTTTACTTTGAAAGCTTTCTCCCTCCCGCTGTTGTAGCTAACAGCCAGCCTTAAGCAGAGGTATTTGGGCATCTAACAGAAGCTTTCTCAGTGCAGGGCTCACTATTAAACTCTTTTTGGGTCTCTACAAGCCGTTAATGCTGCCCCTTTATTCCCAGCACTCCCCACGCTTGCAGGTGGGCAGCGCTGGGGATCCGTGTGCTAGGATTTCCTTGCAAAGCTATTTAACGGCAAGCGCCACCCAGCAAAGTCCTGCTGGGTCCGTGGGTGATGCGGACTCCACTCCACTCCACAGTGGCTTTTGGGGTGTCCCCAGGTGGGCACCGTGCCAGCGGGGCTGGGGTTGCTCCCAGGCACATCTACGGATCCTGTTCCAACATCCCCCTCTTCCCAGAATACGCAGCCGCCAACACGAGCACCCATTCATGCGTCTTTGTCAGCAAACGAACAAGAAAAAAAAAAAAAAAAAAAAAAAAATCACCCGGATTTCTGGCGGAGTTTATTAGCAGCGGAGTTTATTATTGCTCCTGCTGCTGTGACACCTTGAAGCTCTCCAGACTCCATCCATAGGTTGGGTAACCTTCACTTCCAGAGGGAAAACCGCCGGCTGGTGATTAATGCCTGCGCCTGGGACTGCAGAGCGCGGCTCCGCTCCCTGCGCCGCTACTTTCGACCTCAGATAAATTACTAACCCTCTCAAGCCTCCAACCTGCCAAGAAAGGACAGTAGGACTCCCCCTCCCCAGGGTGCTGTGAAGATAAATACATTAAAAATTGTGAGATACGGTGTCAGTGGGGATTATATAAATAGCTCTCGGGCTCTTTTCTGCTCCAAACTTGACCTTAGACACAGCATAACTGTAGTCGGTGCATGTTGTTACTGACACAGTGGGAGCTGAATGCATTTATTTTAAAGGACTTTCCAGGCTTTAAATTGCAGCCTCTGTTCCTCACATACGTCAAAGGCACCTCTCTCAGTTGGAGGGGATAAGTGGCATCACCGAAAGCACACACACTCCCTTTCTTTGCCTATACATCAGCACTTACGTACTGTACCTTTCTCTACACACGAGCATAAGCACAGGTACCAACCTACAGCCAAGCATCCAGACGTCTGTGCCTCATCTCCGACCTGATCAATAAGAAAAGATTATGGATATCAACTGCCTTATTCCAGCAATTTCCAGAATTAAAAACTCAGAGATCTCATACCTGTAACCTAGGCTGCAATTATTATTTTAATACCGTGGTGCAGCAAGCTTACCCAATTAATTTTAAAGATTAGCTCCAATACAGTATTTTAATATGTATAATTTATATAAATTATATACACATTGAATATATTTGCATATAATTTTTACAATATAAAATCTCTGTCCAGTGAAATATTTTATTATTTCTATATATTTTTACAAAAATCTCTGCCAAGACACCTACTCTGTCTCTGGGCATGCTGAAAGTTTTGGGGAGACCAAGGACGCTGTAAGGTCCCACAGGGACCCACCCAGACGATGATTGCAGGCTACTGGCAGCACCCATCACCTCCTGAGCTGCATCATCTCTGCCAGTCACTTGCAGGATACTATCTAGAGGCAACAATCAAAACCAGATGCACCAGAACGACAGCCTTGCCCCGGGACCATTCTCTTCTCAGCGCCGAATATTTGTCTGCCACTACATAGTGAAAGACAATAGAAAGAAAGGATCAGATAAAAAGTGGTTTAATTTTTATAAGGCACTCAACCAGCCAATTCACGTTTTGGATCAGGTGTTAATTGCTGCTCTAAGTGCCTGGCGAAGACGGTGCCAGCGCAAGTATTGCAAATGTCACATAATTTTTGTTTAGCGGGTGAAACGTGCTCCACTCCTGTTGGAAGAACCCAGCAGAGCCATTCTGCCACCAGACTTGCTGAGAGTGAAAAAAAAAAAGCAAAAAAAACCAAACAAAAATCCACTGTATTTAGAAACTATTAAGTACAGGGGACAAAAAGGACATGTTGGGAAAGCCAACTCAAAGGACTCCAAGGAAAGATGTTCATATTCTGCCCTGTTTCTGAAAACAAAAGGAAGAGGGTTTAAATGACTTGCATTGCTCTTTTCAAGCATGTGTGCCTCCTTCCCCTTATTTATGTCAGGCACAGCAGAGCAAGACTGGTCAGGGCTTTGGTGGAGGCATGGACCACTGAACCATGTGCTGGGGGAACCTCCTGGACACCATCCAGCTCAGCGCACACAGCAGTTGATCAGCTAAAACTGCAAACTATGAACCAGGATTCACCTAGTTCCGTGTTGCAGGGGCAGATCAAAGAAAGAAAAAGTCCTGATTTTTTGATATTTCACATCAAACACCTTGTTCTCCAGTTATTTCATATAGCGGAACCCCTGTCCCATCAGAAATAGCATGGTGACCCACTTCATCTCACAGTCCGTGGATATAAATCAGGTTAGATCAATTTACGGGGGTTTTGGAGCGGAAAGGGGGACCCTACAAAAGGCTTTGTGGGCAGAGCAAAGATCTGTGTTGAACATCTCCTTTAGCTCATCCATGCTTAGAGTAGAGCAGGTAGCTCAGGTGTGCAGGTCAACCAAATCATCCATGACAAATCCTGGCAGCAGCAAGAGGACCAACTCCAACCCTGGCTGCAGGAAAGAGTGACAGCAAACGAAGGAATTGCTCCACCAAATCTCCTGAGCAGTCCAAGTGTTTTCTCCAGCAGAGTAGAAACACTCAGGAACTGGCCTAGATAGACCCATTTATGGGCACTGCAGCACGTGGCAGCCGCTTCGGGCTCCCTTCGCCTGGCACAGGACCAGTTCTGGAGAATAAAGGACATCCCAGACATCCCCATCTCTTAAACCACAGCAGCTCATTCTTGTAGATCTGAAAATGGAATTTTATGCTCAAGTCCTAAATTATTCAAAAAAAAAAAATGGACTTCCCCCAGCCTAAAACTGCTCTTAGCAGTGCCCAAGAAGAGCCCTCCCAGCTAGCTTAGCAACAAAGCAATATCAAAAAACAAATTACTGCACTGTTTTACTGTGGAGGGGTTTTCCCATGTCTCAGAAAAGCCAGTTAGATTTTCAGAGGCGACGCTTCGTCAGCCGGAGGGGACCGCAGGGATCGCTTTGCTCACCGCTGCGCAGAGCCGCACAACTCACCATATTACTTTTAATTAAAAAAGGGAAACTGGGATTTAGCTGCCGACTTTAGCACCAGATCAAATCTGGATTGCAAGCTAAAGAAGCTAAAAAAAAAAAAAATAGAATAATTAAAAAAAAATCATTTCAGCCATACACAGTCTAACAGTACTTGACGGAATGAGAAAAAAAACAGAGAAGAAAGCAATATTTGAGGTTTTCTTGCTTATCCAAGGTCCCCACAAACCTTTTCCCTGCTGTGTATTTCTTACCCATCAGAAATACAGTCACAGATTTGGAGGT
Source organism: Limnodromus scolopaceus (assembly GCA_028565335.1). Lineage (NCBI taxonomy): Eukaryota > Metazoa > Chordata > Aves > Charadriiformes > Scolopacidae > Limnodromus > Limnodromus scolopaceus. Next base: position 5,810,271 of record JAOXNO010000070.1, read on the forward strand.
GATCAGGTTGATACATTTGGCAAAGCCATCACCCTCCTTGATCCCATCTCATCTCACGACCTGTCCATAATCCAGACTGGTTCAAAATGTTTCCAGAAATCAGCTCTTCCCTCATCTCTTTGGTCGACTATGGGCAGCTCCTCCTGTGTTCCTCTTACCATCTCCTCGGAGTGATTTCTCTTCCATTAATTCCATTTATATCCTCTGTTGTCACTGTATTTCTCTTAAAGGTTCAGCACCAGTTCCCTCGTGACAACATGCCTCAATCTCAGTCACTCACTGAGGCTCTGTAGATAAGTTTTAATTTTTTCCATTAAAAGCCATAAGTGTTTTCATGAGTGCAAATTTTAATTAATTAATGTGAAACAGGAGATCACAAAATGCCCTGGATCTGCTCCTGATCACCAGCATCAGCTGGGCAGAACAAAGCGAGGTGACCCAGTGCAACCGAGACAGAATTTGGTCTGTTGTTTCTCTCACGCCCACGCAGCTACTTTTAATTATCTCCACAGAGCTTAAAAAGAGTAATTTGTGTGGCCACTGTATGTATGCCAAGCTGATCCATTTATTCCACCATAAATCTTTCATGCTTGCTACGCAGGAGAATGTATCATAAGAATTCATGAACCAAAAAAAAGACCCAAACAAAAATTAAAAAAAAAAAACCAACCCAAAACTAGATCAGTCAAATTAATGCAGGGGAGAAAAAAGGGCAACTGATTCTGTCACAAAATAAAACCAATAGGAAAGTCTTTTGACAGTCAAAATCAACATCTACGGAGGGCAGGAGGCTACTCAAGATGTTTTGACTTGGTATCTACGCGGAGGGACGAGCAGCGTTCGCTTTGGCACGCAGAACGGTACCAAGTGATCTCAACCACTGTTAATTTATTGATGGGGATCAATGATGCTGCGACAGATGAGACACTGCTGTCACGCTCACATGCCACCGCTGCACCGCAAATGGAGAGCTGCACCCTCTGATAATCAGGGGCTGCTGGAAATATTGTGCCTGCTAATGGCAGTGGCTGCATTACGTTGATTTATTCCTTTATTATTATTTTTGTTTTGCCTCCATTCAGGGGGTAAAAGCAGCCTTTTCCATGACGCACCGTGTCCCCCTGCGAGCCTGGCCAGTTCGCTCACTCCCAAATTAGCAGGAGAGGGAAATCTGAATCGTTCTCAATCCATTAAGTTTTTGGAAGAGTTTATATAGGATGCGATGCCTGTGATGGGAGAGGACTGCACTGAGTGATGAGCCAGGAAGCTACAGTGGGTCATCTGTTTTTTTAAAGGTTTGTAATTTTTGATCCTTGGGTAAGGAAGTTGGGGAGAAGGATGGGGGAGCAATTTCAAGATTAAAACGAAATTAAAATGAAGTCATGGGGAAAGGACAAATCTAATAAAAATATTCAGCATATGTTCATTTTGTATTTACAGACCAGTGTTTAAGCCACTCTTATTTTTAATTCAGAATCAGGCAACTCTGGGAAAAAAGCTTTGAAAAAAACCCTCACACTGAATGCAATCACCCTAGGAAAAAAAAAAAAAAGGGATTAGAGCCTAGAAGTACAGGGATATGGATTATTTCATGCTTTTGCAAATGGAAAATAAATCATCCTATTACCTTAAAGCAAGATCAATGCAACAAGACTCCTAAACACCCGGCGGGTCCGGCACCAACATTTATGGAAGGGAAGGGAGGTGCAGATACACAGGAGCATCCTTGGTTTGGGTTGGATCAGCTCTCCAAACCACCCCAGGCAAAGCCCAGCAGAATAGCACAACAGAAAGTTTTCAGACCAACTTTTTTTTTTTTATTATTTAAAAAAAAAAGCCTTTTTTTAACTTAAAAAAATTGGTTTCTTTTCCTAATTAAATACAAAAATCAAACAATGGGTAATTAGTATGTGGAACGGCAACGCTGCAATTTAGGCGTCTCAAAGGGGAGAGCGCAACAAGTGGCAGTTCCACCCCAGCGCTGTGTGTCTCAGCGTGTATTTATTTTCCCTCTTGCTTTGATCTCGCTCCTCGGGAGGATATCGTCTACAAAACTGCAACAACTGACGGCAACAAAAAAAATAATAAAATAAACAAACAACATGAAGCGGAAATCAGCTGCTTCGCTTAACGTCTCCCCCTCCCAGCTTCCCCCCTTTCCCTGCCCCCCGAGACCCAGTTCAAGAGACAAAACCCAAATTGGGGATCAAAAGGTCTGTTTGGTTCTGGCAGCCGACGCTGCGCCGACAACAGCAAGATGTTTTACAAAGTAAATGTTGAACGATAAATAATGAATCAAGAGATGGGGCTGGAGTAAATAGATTTATACCCTCAGCACCAATGAGCTCTACAAGACACGGCGTCAGAGAAGGCTGGGAGCGCTCAATAATTAGCGTTTTGGGCCCAAACACAGCAGGAAGCCCCAAACTGCTTAATCTCTCCATAATCCACGTTAATCCAGTGGGAAGGTTTGCCTTTTTCTATTGGCTGGGCCATACCAGAGGTTCCTGGCTGCCCCTTGCTAAGAAATCTCATTTCTTCACTGCAGCAAGGTCTCAAAACCTGGGGTGTCCCCTGATGTCCCAAGATAAAAGTTACTTCATCCGAATTTCACTGCAGAAACTGCTGAAAAGGGCAAAGATGGGACTAAAAGTCCCTAATCTGGGGTGAACAGGGGGATCACCTCTTTGCCATTCATCCAAGCCCTCACCGTACCCTTGGAACCTCCCGAGGTGTCCGGGGTCTCCACCTTGAGTGAGACAGCTTAGAAGAACAAATCTTCAGGCTCCAACGGGGTAGGTTTGGACTGAATGTTAGGAAGGAATTTTTCACAGAAAGAGTGGTCGGGCACTGGAGTGGGCTGCCCAGGGAGGTGGTTGGGTCACCATCCCTGGACGTGTTAGAGAGTCGTTTAGATGTGGTGTTGGGGGATATGGTGTAGGGGAGAACTTTGTAGAGTGGGGTTGATGGTTGGACTCGATGATCCCAAGGGTCTTTTCGAACCTGGATGATTCAATGATTCTTTGGCCTGAGAACTTGATGTAGACCAGACAAAATCCCCAAGAAGATTCCCCCAGAGCCAGAACTGAGTTGAGCAAAGGGGCAAAGAATTGAAATGAAAAGGTGGCAGGAGTCCTAAAAACTAACACTGCTATTTTCTCCAAAAAAGAAAAAAAAGGGCTATACGTTTGACATTCAAAGCTGGGTCAGTTCCAAGCCTGTTCAAGTTGAGGCAATGGCTCTTCTCATTCATGAAACCACTTCTCAAAGCTGCTGCTGGTTGAAGACAAGGGGAAAAGCTTTGGGGTGGTGCAATGCTGGCTTTGCTGTGCTGCTGAGCAGGGTCGGGTCCCCACATCCCCAGGGAGACACACGGCCAAGAGCCAGTGGGAAGGTGACCTGCACTTCACGTGTCAAAGGAAACCCCACACTGAGGTACGGATGCAAAACACGGCAACACCCGATCGCTGCACGGAAATACAAAGGACTTTGATTTTTCAGTCTGAACCTTCCCGAAGCAAGTATTTGTCATCAGGGAACCCTCTGCGGTATTCCAGCAGCGGGACCACGTGGCCGGTGGGCAGGGGTTTACAAAATCCTCTCTTGCAGAAAGCAAACAAACCGGGTGAGCAGAGAGAAGTGACAGTGGGGGACAGGCTCTGCAGAGAGCCTGTCATATCTGCTCTTGAAATGTCAATTAGAAAAATCAATGTTGCTATCAATTAAGCAGCAGCTGTACAGTTTTCTCTTGCTTCTCTTTCCCATTAGCTCCTCAGCCTGAAGCTTACCTTAGCATGGCCTTTTCTTAAGCAGTGATAAAGCCTTGGCCAGGACGTTGTCCCCTGCAGGTGCCAGTGTGGACACATGCTTCACATCCTCACCTACACGGGGTTTAGAAGATGCGAGAGGTGCAGGTGTACCCAGAACACGTCTCAAGTGCCTGCTATCCTACAAGCCCTCCAGATGTAGTGGTTGCCATCGGCAGCAGGAGAGGCTGAAGATCAATCGCTGCAAATCCAATGGACACTCTCCAGAGAGTTTTATTGGAAAAGGAACATGGCTACACCCTGGTAAGAAACCACAGCCAGCCTCTGCTTCCCACCAGAAGGAGTTGCGTGAGATTAGCACCAAAGGCACAGGGAGCCACAGAAGAATTACCAACTGTACTGAAGCTATGACACACCCTGCACACCATCCTGCTGGGACTGGTGCCTCAATGGAGAGAAAGGAAATAAACTCTCTCTATATATATCAAATTCTCCTCCCAGGCCCTTTCCGGGAGCAGCCAGCGCGTGGCTGAGCCTAGCTCATCCTCTCTTCCAAAAATCTAGGTTTTCATCTGAAGGTTGCTTCCGTCCCACAGCCATAAAGGATTGACAACTCTCTTTTGAATTCAAGATGTGATTTTGATTTTTACAGGGTTAACTTGAAGCTCACTATTCCTCAACAACTCCTGTATCTAGACATACCTGAAGAATAAACCATTTGATTCATATATATGTCAATCTGTTTTTAAGGTGGGTCCCTGGGAGAAAAAGTCATAATAAATCTGTGTCCTCAAAGGCATTCTATGGCTAATGGTTCCCTGGGTGGAATACAGCCCAAGCAAGTAGCAACAGCAAGAAGAGATCTGGGCCCTGTGAGCTCTTAGACCTCAGAAAAACTTCCCAAAGAGAGCTAAGAGCTGTTGGTACTCAAGAGAACAACTAATCCTGGAAGGAGATAGTAGTCCTGCTGGGGCAAGGGTTTCACTTCCCTAGTGACGTGTGCTTCTCCTACTTCCATTCATGCCACGTGCATGTTATTACAAGCCTGACCAGCCATCCAGGGTCTACTTTGTGTCCAAACCCAGAACTCAACATAAGATACTAAGCAAAATGATGTCAGGGGGTGACACAGACTGAGTTGTCTCACACAGCGAAGGGCTATCAGTGCCGCTCCCTGGAGAGGGCCCCACCACCACACCACCACAGAGCTCAGGGTTTCACCCTCTGTCCCATCACCCTTATCCCTTTTGCTCACTGGGGTCCATGGTGAACCCTCAGGGTGCAAATGTGGAGTTATGAAGCCCAAGAGGGTTTGGTGACAGCAAAAAGACGTCCCCCTCCATCATCTCCAAGAGCAAGCTGGTGGCTTTCCTCCAGCAGGGCTTCCCCACCCCCCTGCACACAGCAAACAGCAACAAGCCCCTCATCTCCACCGCAGCCTTCCTGGCCAAAAAATAAAGCTCCCAAGCATGGCACATGCCATTACTGACCAATCAATACTATTGATTAAATTATAAGGGAAACCAGCAGGACAAAGAGGCAGCAGGAACTGCTAATCTCATTTTGAAGTAAGCTATAAAACATTACCACCTTTTTTTTTTTTGTTGCTTCTGAACACACTGATGGCTTCCTCTCTCTTCCGCTGGCCAGCCCTGTGCAATCAAATTCCATAACAGCTTGCTGTCAAAACTAAGAGAGAAGACTTTTCTCCCCTGACCCAAGGAGATGTCCCTTCAGGATGCCAAGGCTGGGGAAAGAGGCAATGGCCACAAGCACTGCGGAGCAGCCAGTGCACTGGGAAAACATCAAGAGTCTCCTGGGAATCAGGACAGGACAACCAGTGCTTAGAGACATCAAAGGTCAACAGCTGGCCTCAGGGCAAAAGACTACAGTAGGTCAAGAGCATGCAAAAGAGTTAAGCGGAAGAGTTAAGCTAAAAAATGATGACAATTAAAAAAAAAAAAACAAACTGGTGTGACAAGCAGGCTTCTGCTTTCACAGTGCTCTTCCAGAGCTGGAATAGCCACCCTGTTCAACATCGTTCCCAACAGCTCTCGTGAGCCTGCAACTGGGGTGGCAGAAGCTCCTGGCTTAATCATTTGGCTTATTTATCTGCCGCCCCTCCAAGGCAGAGGACTGGAAAGCCACCATCTTTCTGAAATCCCTGGGACAACCTTAGGAGAGCATCTGGCACCAGACAACTTCAGGAGTGCAAAGGCACCTCCAGCAGCACATACACCACAGGACCAGCAGGAGCCTGGCAGGGACTGGGATTTCAAAGGATCCCAACCATTTATCATAATTTTAGGGGAATAACCTTTTTTGAGGCTTTTCTTTTTCAGCATAACTTCTGAAGTCAGGTGTCTGTCTAGAAATCGGCTTTCTTTCCTATTTCAAAAAGCTCCAGTCCCCATAGTCTTATTCACCCAGAAGTGGATGCAGGCCAGGCTAAGCCAGAAAGCCAAAGATGAAAAGGAACATCTTAACATCTTAATGGCTTGAGGTTGGGAGGTTATTACAGGGCTAGCTTCTGCGGGGTGGGAGAGGTTGAGGGGTCTTGGGGTTTTTTAAGTGACCATTTTGAAGCCAGTTTCACGATTTCGGCCATGAAAGAAATAGATGAAAATTTTACAAGTCTCTTAAAATAAATGGGAAAGGTTTAAATTCACAGAATCACAGAATCACCTAGGTTGGAAGGGACCTTTTAAGATCATGTAGTCCAACCAATGAAAAAAACCAAAACACCAACAACAAAAAACCAAACACCACACCCCCACACACCACACCCAAAACAACACCAACCCAACACTAATCCATACCCCTGAGCACCATGTCAACTCATCTCTTGAATACCTCCAGGGATGGTGCCTCCACCACCTCCCTGGGCAGCCCATTCCAATGCCTGACAACCCTTTCAGTAAAGAAATATTTCCTAATATCTAACCTGAACCTCCCCTGGCGCAACTTGAAGCCATGTTTCTACTGATTGCGAGTAATAAAAGCAGATGGCTTGACCAGCCTTGGTCCCCACCATGTTCGGTGCCTGGTCCCCACACTCGGGCATCCTGCTGCAACATCTGGGCTTGGCCCAAAAGCCAAACAAAGAGCCACAGTCTTTAGTTTAGTCGGGGTGAAGGTCTGCATAAAATTAACAGTTCATGAAAATATTTTTATTAATGCTTGGTTTTATGGTTTCTCTCATCAAATGACAAAGGCTGGATCTGTAACGCAGGAGGATGTGCTGCTAATTCAAACACTGCTCGCACAGAAATTTGTTGAAGGATTTTCTAGTTAGCTTTGTTTGATTAGAGAAAGTACAACACAAAAATCAATTTATGAAGTTCATTAACAGGTTTGCCCCCACATCAAGGAACAAAAAACTCCACATTCTTAGTCTCACCCGTTCAGCACTATTAAATTTGAAATGAAAGACCGAAACACCCTCAGCATTCAAATGCTCTCTGAAATACATGCAAAGTCCCTTTTTAATTATGTTTTCCACATTTTGGAGACAGGCTTTGCGTTTCAACTCATTCATATGTTTTGACAGAAGTTGAAGTGAAAAACTTGTAAAATCTGGATCATGCCAATCAAAATCATCCCTAGTAATGCCATTGACCCACAAATTGAATTGGGCTTATCTGTAGGAGGTTCTTTCTTCCGGGATAAGGAACTGAAAATCCCCATTGATTTGGGGCCAGATCACCACATGTGAGTCAAGAACCCAGTGGGGAATCTCAGCCCTCCTAAGGCTCAGCTTTTTTTTCTGCAAAAGCCTATGATCATCACAAGTACCTTTGTAATCCAAATACAAATATCTTTGTAATCCCAAGCCCTGCACTCTTGTTGTCTGTCTGTCCTTCCCAGCCATTCTCTCTGCTTGGCTTCTGCCTCTCATCCCTGCCCAGCATCGTCCCTCAAGATGCTCCTGCTGTCCATCAGGACATGGTGGTTTGCATTTCAGCTCATCCCAGCTGTATCTACCAATCCTTTGGTCCACGACTCTCAGCTCTGTCACTCATTTTCTCCTGCTTTTACCTCCCAGAGCCAGACTTCTCCCCCCACAACCAGTCACGTCTGCTTCAGGAGAGCTCTGAGCTCTCAAATACCTCCTCTAAGTCCAGATGCCACCTCTGCAGCAACTGGATTTTGCAGAGAAGATGGCATTGCCGACCCGGAGTGGGCTTGTCAGTGCAATCAATAAAGCTTTGGAGACACATATAACTTTTTACCATAGTAGCTCCAAGTTCTTTTAGACTCTTCTAGAGGGTCTAAGATCTAGGAAGGGTTAGTAAGTGATTTCCTTAAGATCATGTAGCAAGTCTGTGCAAAGGCGGGATTCAAAATTCAAGTCTTTTGACACCTGGTCCATTATTTCCAGTGCTGAGCCCTGGGAGATTTTTTGTAATCCATCTCCTTTTATCCTCCTCCAGCTTTTGCAGGTCAAAGTAACCTGTTATCAGCTCAGGGCTTAATTTCAAATTTGAATTTTTAAATACTTTTTTTTTTAAGAGGAAAAAAAAAGCCCTACTATAAAGCAAGGTTGATGGAAATTTTAATACTCAAAGTAGATGCAAAGAATAGAAACCATACAGTTCTGGTTTGAGATGTATGAAATGAAAATCTGATATCTTCTGCTTTTCCCCACGCAAACAACTCGGAACGACCAAGCCCAAGTCACAGCCTTCTCCAGCATTTCCAATCCTGCATCTTTGCTTTAATCATTACTACCCGTTTTCCCCGCACAGCTCTACTAGCAATTAAAGCAAGTATGAATCTCAGTTGAGTTTTCCAGTCAACGGTGTTTTGTTAAACACAACCATATTTTATCATTATTGAAGACGACACAGCTATTGTAATTACTTCAAATTAGGAAAAAAAGGAGTGAAAATTACACAAGCCTCCTATAAGGCCTGACGCAAAGCACTATAACCCAGGCAGAGGCAATACATCATCTGGCAGGAGACCATTTGGGCTTCCCAAATACTTCACAAAAAAGGAAATGCGATCAGAACCCGTTCCCGATTCCCAATCTTATGTAAAAGCAATAAAAATCAAACATCTGGGCTGGTTGTGCGCTGGGATTTGTGTGACATTGTGCAACGTGGGAACAGCACCAAAACTAATCAACAAAATTATCTCCCTATAAATCACTGCAGTCCAGCTACAATTCCTTTATATATTCTGTATCTTTTTCCCATTTTCCTCAGCTATCTAGGTTGAATCAGAAACAAATATCTTTGTAATCCAAAGCTGCAATTACACCAGGGGGACAGAAAACCCCCACACCAGTGGAGACTAACCTGGATCTTCCCACACCACACTGTTGCATTTTTATATGCAAGTAATACACTTAGAACATTTTCTTCCAAATTTGTGTGTGCGTGCAATTCACATGTTTAAAAAAAAAAGAAAAAACACAACAAAACAGCATTAGCATTGACATCACACCCCATGAATACTAATGGAGCATCTCCCACCGTCTGCAGCAAGCGAGGAATTTTCCTGCTGCTCCTTTTAGGAGCTCGGCGGGGAAATGGTGACAGTCAGAGCAGGAGCTCCCCGGGAGAGCTGGGACCTGACCTTGTGGGAGTTAAATCACAGTTACTGCTTGAGGGGTTGCAGTAACATCCTAAAGTCAAGAGGAATTTGGGAGGTACAAAAGTGACACTGAACTAGACAAGCAACACCCTTCGTCTTCTCACGACTGCAAAGTGAAATTCCCATAACTGTGGACTAAATAAAAGGTTTTTTCTATATAAAGGTGTTTCCTCCATGTGCCTCACCTGAATCCCTGCATAATTCACCCTGGCTACCCACAGCCTCTGAACTCATGGACCAGAGAGATCATTCTTCTTCTGCTGCCGTTAATCAACCCGTCAACCTGTCCTCTGCAACAGTCAGAGCTTCACCCCAGCGACGGCCGCATCCCACGTGCGGAGTGATGGATGACCCTCTTCTGTAAAACACGTAGGGAATCTGTGGCGTTGATCCAAGGGTTGCCCTAGTAAGGACCAAAACCAGCTTTTTTCCAGGACTTGACCTCGTTTAGGACGGCTGCACTGAAGACTTCAAATTTTTTGGTATTTAGCTCCTTTCCCTGGCCACAGCGACCAACCCGCTCCCACAGCACGTGGACAACCTTGCCACAAATAACTCTCCTTCCACAAGGCTTGAGCAAGAGCTGCAGGTGGCATCAAGTCCCTGCAAGACGACTAGTTGAGCTTAGTCAGCCTTGGCCAGGAAAGCAAAGCCTTGCGTGCATGACTTCTTTTGAGTTTATTGCTTCTTAAGTAAGTAAAAATAAAACCCAACCTGAAATTCAGACTATTTCAGCAGGGAGGGAAGGATGGGTGAGAGAAAAGAGGTTTTCCACGAAACCAGCCCAAATCAGAGAGACTTGCTGAGCCACCCTCATTTTTGCCACAGGAGTTTCCTTGCCGCGTGTGCTCCTGGATCTCACGTCGTGTCACAAAACTAACTCGGGCAGACAGCTCAAGGACTTGCACAGCTGAGATCTGCAGGAAAGCGGAGGCGTTTGGGGGAAGAGGGGAGACACGCCGCTTGTTTGCTTCTGCTCTGATTTTGCAGTGTTCTCTGTCATTCCCGCTGCTCTGCTCGTCTGACGGTGACTTTCCGTAGAGGACAGGCACAAACGCAGAGGGACTCTGCAAGAAGAGCTCCACAAACTACATTAGCTTTAACAAAAAAAAAAAAAAAAAATCTGCCTTTCAATCAAGCTAGCCTGAATACCTAAATAATAAAATCTCCTTTCAAGATGATGTGATCAAAAGTGACATAAGAGAAATAAAGGTGGGGAGGAAAAATAAAGATTTAAATAAAAAAATAATAATAAAAAAAAGGGTTGTCCTGGCAACTGGCATACCTTTCCAGCACTCCAAGATTATTGGATGAAATACATGTTTTCTAATTAAATTCATAAAAGGTCGCATTTACCAGAGCGTGACCACTTTACGTTTTGGTGTAGGAATGGTTATTTTCTTGCAACTGAAGGATTTAATAATGGTCTGCCTTTGATCTAAATGCGATACTTACATCCCCTTTTAATCAAATAGAGGATTTTTTTTTTTTTTTAACTTTAAACAGTAATAGTAGAAATTGTGAATAGGGCCCAAATCAATCCCTCAGATTAAGAAGAACCAGCTGTGAACAGCCTCTCACATGCAATGATATAATTCCACTGTAATTACTCCGGATTTATAACACTCTGGGTGAGATGAAATCACACCCACTTAGTTGAAATCTGAACCTCGCTGAAAACATCAGCATTTCTACCAGGCTTGACAGGCTGGGGGCTTCATGCCAACGAGCCAACTGGCAACCTGCAGTCCTGCCCATCAGCCTCTCATCCAAGGTCAAGGATGGCAGAACGGGAACGACAGCCTTGGAGAAAGGCTGCCAGATTTAATAAATCTGCCTCAAAGCCAACCTTTCTTCTCCGGGCACTGCTTGGAAGCCAGTAACGGACTAGTTGGAGCTGCAGATACAAGGGGAATGGCAACATCATGTTGGCTGTTCTCGTTCTCCATGCAAATCTTGGAGTCCCAGAAAAAAAGGAAGAGCAAGAAGCATCAGTCAGGTTGGGTTATCAAACTACTAAGAAGTAGAAGTCCTACTGCAGGTGGGATAGCATGCTCTGGTCTGCACAGACATTCCGAGATGGTTCAACCTGCAGCATGGATGGGTGCCATGAAAAGGCAGCTGCTTGGGAGAGAGAACAGCTTCAGTGCATCTCTTAGTCTTTGAACTCCAGGACCTCTTGAGATAAACAGTCTAAATTAAGCAGCAAAACATTCCAGGCTCCCTAGCAAAGCCATCCGTTTTGGAGAAGCCCTTGGAAAGCAAGGCGTCTACCGGAGATGGCCACAGGACATCAAAACATTTTACGGTCACTCCAAGTAGCCTTCCACAGATTTAAACATAGAATGACTGGTTTACTCCAAAACTCAACTTTCTTTGGAAAAGCAGACAGCTCTTTTGAGCGCTTCTCATCTAAATAAATCTATTTAGATCACTGCACATACTGAACTGGAAAGCACTGAAGAGCACAGGCTAGAAGGCAGGCATTTGATGAAATATTTATCATTCAAAACCAACGAAACAACAAGAAGAGGGGAAGTATATTTTTAAAAAGGCTTCTTTGCAACATGCAGTTCTGAGCAAGAACACTGGGAACAACAAAAACCTATCTGTGAGGCGGAACAAGTAAAGGGAGTGGATAGGGAGGCAGATGGAGCCCTTGCCAGCCCGGCCCAGCCCTTTCTCCTTACAGCTACAGCGCTGCCATTTCCTATGGAAATGTGTGGAAAGACCAGCGGCAAACACCCAGGAGACATGGGGAGGACATGACCCATGTTGTCCTCTCCACAACTAGGAGATCATGCGAAGGGAGGGAGCAGGGAGATCATCTCTCTTCCTGCCATTGTGTCTGGTAGGAATATCAGAGCAGATGAGAGGACTCCGGCAACAGCCCAACGGATGCCTACAGATGAGATGAGATTTTTTTAATACTGGAGGAATTCTGTGCAGAGCAGCAGTTGCCAGGAGAGATGAGTGCGTGGGATGGGGAGAACTGCCTGGTGCACACCAGGTCACAAAGCAATGAAGAGCCTCCAGGGGAAATATTTTGCCTACAGATCCTCCTCTGAGGTGCCATGGATGGAAATGACCTTTTTCAGACCACAGACTAAAGCACTGAAGAGACATAATCACACCTGATAGCACTGGTGTGTGGCTGAGTTCAATGGTCAGTCTGGCCACGAAGCTCCTCCAAGCTCTGTAAACCTCTTACCTCCCAGGGGCTCTCAGAGCTGACGCTCTTCTGATATGGTGGAGAAAGAGGCTTTTTTTACGCAGAGATGTATCAAAGGTGACCATGGGCTTTCCACTGTGGCCTTTTTTCTCCTCCACCCTGAAACTGATGACCTGAACCAGAAAGATTTCAGTTCCTAGGGACACGAGTAAGACAATTACCTCCTTCTTCATCTTCCCTTCTCGGATACAGGTTTTCCAAAGCTCTGAGCACCATGAGGGTGCACGGGACAAGGGTGACAGCCACCCAGCCTCTGGAATCAGACATGGCCCACGTGGTCCCATGGTGGCTTGTGTACCATGATACAAGGAAAATAAGCGAGTGCTGCTTGCGATGCGTTATATTTGCACCACACATTTACTGAGCTGAAACAAGACAACGAACAGCACTGAGATGGAGCATGTCTTTCCCATGAGGAATTTTTGTCCGTGTGTCTGTCCATCCTCTAATCACATGTCTTTGCATGCATCTATGGTACAACAACTCTCATTTAACTGCTGGGAACCTGGACAGACACAAAGAAAGACTGGCTCGCTCTGTCGAATGCCACTCCACCTGCCAATCACTTGGTGGGTTGCATTTACTTAATTTTCCTTTCCCTGCACCATGGTAATTTCATGCTGCCAAGAGCCTACCTTCTCTTTCAGATAAACAATATCAACGGCAACATCCTGTATTACAACACATTCAATTTATTTATGATCTCTCAAAGACTCAATTAGCTTCAGTTTACTCATCTGTGAGATGGGTACAGGATCTCATATCTACTTCAGAGCTACCATCAATCACTAGATAAATTATTCATCGTTTTACAAGGTATCATTAGCCATGCTCTTTCATACCTGGGAATGCACACACATACGGAAAGCTTTAGATGATCACCATTAATGCTCGATGGCTTTTATCCCAGTGATAGTGATATGGGGAGAAATGCCCTCTGCAACCCTGATTTTATTAAGGAGCCAAAGTCTACTCATGGAATAAGGGTTTGGGTTTTCTCAGACTGATAGTCCTGTTCTTGCTCTCCCGTAGTACTCTATCCCTCTTGTGCCTCAGTTTTTCCACCTCAGTTCCTGAGGTTTGATTTATTCACACCTACAAAGTGTTACCAAAAAAAAAAAAAAATAAATTCCTGTGTGAAAGGTGCTATGAGAGGAAAAAATATCATCATGCCTAAAGCCCATGATGAGAGGTGACTTGGCTTTAACAGATTAGTCAATACTGCCTGGTGAAAAATAGACCTTCTGATGGATTTCGGTGTCTGCTCTGCCTTGAATAGCAAAAGCACTTAAATGCTTACGCAGACTGCTGCTCCCTTCATTGACAATTTACAACCAGGGGTAGTGGCTGGAAGATAGCTGGCATGAGTAGATAAACTGCCAGGCCCCTAAGATACTAATCATCTATTATACTCTTTTCCATTGCTTGCCAATGAGACATTGCTGATACAGAGGAGATTTTTTGTCCTGTTGCATTCATCCCATAAATTAAAGAAAAAGCACTTTTTTTTTTTTTTTTGTTACTGTACATTATTGGATCTTCTCAATTGCTGCATTTTTGTTCAAACACTGAATTTTCCTGTTGAAAATCAGCTTTTAGACAGCTGGAAAGCTGTTGACTAGACTTAACACTCCAAGCAATGCCACGTCTGTGGCTCCGAGGCAAACCTCTCTCAAGGATTGCCGTTAGAGCCGTGGTCTCTCCTAATGAATTTGCGCTATGTAATGAGCTGATGGCGCCAGGCTTTGCTGGGTGCTCTGGAGAACAGTGGCTACCAGGCAATTACACAGAGGCACATTGTCCATTAATGAAATGCACCTCATTTACCAGTGGTACCAGAAAGTTGGGATTAAACAGGAATGCAAATGTGTTTTTTCTTGCCTTTAACTGCCTTTTTCATACACACAGTTTGTACGGGGATGGTGCTGCCTGAACATCAGTCCTAACGGAGATAATTAATCTTCCTACAGTAAACCAAAGACATAGGGTTTTTTGCAGAGAACCATGACCAAGTAGACACACACACAAATTTGGGGTCAGTCCAGCACATCGACCACCCAGGATCCGGCTCGCCATCTGACCTGTCACTTGGGAACCTTCATTGTCCCCCCTTGTCCCTCCCAGAGAAGCCAACTCCTTGTGCCAGTGCTTCCCGCCACCACAATTAGCCCATCAGCTAAAACAACAGCAGCACCAGGTCCAGCTGATTTTCAGTGCTGAAAACTCCCTTTAGGAGGTGCCAAGAGTCTTGGGGGTACCCAGCATGTTGGACGCACATGGGACTCAAAAATCCCTCTGCAAGGAGTGCCAGGAAAATCCTGGGAATCAGAACCCTGAACTCTTCCAAAAATCTTTCCACAAGGAGGTTCAAGCCCTGCTCTTGGCTGCACTTGGAGATGTAGTCCATCTAGAAATCAGCAGTGTGTGCCAACAAAGCAGGGATAGGTACCATTTGGTTCCCACATTATTTTCCTTCTTTGCTTTTAGCTGTCCAAAGCAAGCTCCTCCTGACTATGGGCAGGACCAGTATCTGCTCAAGAGAGCTGCTGTTGGAGCCAGGAAATGAGGATTGAAAAACCTGAGCCTCAAAAAAAAAAAATAAAGAAACGCAGTGTCAGCCCTAACTGGTTTGGGCACAGCTGCCCACAGTGTGAAAATGGGGACCTTCCCCATCCCACGCTACCTCCCAGGGAAGAGGGCCACATGCCTGCAGACACTGACAGCCACAGAGCAAGCCTGGATCAAAGCCCCTCAATCAATCCCCTTTATGCCATCAGACAAATAAGTGCAGATCTGAAACTGAGCAACTTTTGTAGGACAGGCGACGGGGAGCTGAGCGTGGCCCTCGCTCCATAGTGCCTCTAAACCCTCCTGGTTCCAGCCAGAGATTTCAGCTTGGACATTGCGTGGTTTGGGGTACCACGGCAGCATCTTCCAGCTCCAGGCCACAGGAACAGGAAAAAAAAACCCTAAACCTAAGAATTTGTTTAAAGGGGAAAATGAAAAAAAAAAACACCAACAAACCCCAAAACCCAACAGCAGGTAATTCCCTAGTGCAACTTGTTGAGCTTGTGCCCTCTCCTACTGTCCCCCTGCCAGGCACTGACCCTGTCTCCCTGCCCTGAGAGCTCCCACCCTATTTGCCAGGGCTGGAGACAGGCAAAACAGATTTTAAGTTCCCACCCTCCATCAGCTGCACGTGTGAATGTTCAAAGACCCACAGAGAGCCCAAACCACCCAGCGAAGCGCATCGCCAGCTCAAAGGGACCATCACCCTTTGAAAAAAAAAAAAAAAACCAAAACCACCACAGGGCTGAGAACTAATTACCTTGTGGCTAATTATCCCCCACTCAGCAACTGAGCCCACCACAAAGAGCTGGGGAGAAATTCCCACGTTTCCCAGGCTTTCCTCCCGCAATGCTCGGCACCGGCTCGCCCCAGCGCAGGGCCAGACAGTGAGTCAGTGGAGGGGAGACGGCGAGGAAGAGGAGGCAGCCGAGAGATAGCGAGCACCGGCGTGGGAGGCAAAGGTTGCAGCAATGATGGGCTTTAGGTGAAAAAAAAAAACTAGCAGAGAGAAAGGGATCGGGTTTGGAATTTTGGGGGAAACATTAAAACTGTTCTGGGGGGAAAAAAAAGAAAAAAAAAAAAAAGGAAAAAAGTCTCCAAACTTGCAGGAGGTACAGGAGAAGGGATGGTAGGTTTGATCGCCTGCTTACACGATATAAATCCCCCTGGCTGACATAATAAGGAGCTTTATCTGCCCAGGTGGCCCAGGAGCCAGCCAGGGTATCAGTGACATTCGTTGCCATGGGAACGCTATTACCAGGAAACGTGGCTCAAGGTGGAGAGGAAACCCCAGAGATTCATTAGCAACAGGTTCCCATGGCAACCGCTCCAAACTCATTAATAATTCTCCCTTCTCCCCCCGCCCCCCCC
>JAOXNO010000070.1:5826909-5854000 GCA_028565335.1 Limnodromus scolopaceus
TTCCCCCCCCCCCCCCCCCCCCCCCAAAAAAAAAAACCCAACTTCTTTCTGAGCGTGGGTGTGAAAATCCTCCGGGAAGGCTGATCAAAGGGATGGGAAGATGCACACACGTGCAAGGAGCAGCACAGCACTGTCCTCCCCACCTCCCCATCGCCCACCTCCAGAACTTGCCTTTTTAACCCCCGATATAAAATAAAAGCAAGTGGTTAGGGTGGACGCACCCCATTTGCAGGGCAGCATCGTGCTAAGGAATATGCTGCTGCCCAAGAGATGCTGCTGCAAAGGGTAAAAATAAGATTTCTCCATTAAAATGGAGTAAAAGCAAAAAGCAACCCCAATGTGGCTCCAGTCCCGGATGCTTTCTCCCTCCTGCCCACCCTAACGGGTGCTGCCATGTCCCCTCTCTTCATCTCCTGCCACCAAGACCCGCTTTCTGCTTGCTAAATTTGTTCGCCCCGGATTCGAGACCGCAATTCTCTTCTTGTCCTAAAAACACAGCTGGGCTGCAAAAAGTGTTACTACATACAAGAGAGGAGCAGAAGGTGGAAAATATGGGCAAAGTCAGAGCAGGGAGAATGAGACCCAGACTCCAGCATTGCTCCCTCCCTTCCCGGCTTTCCCAGGAAACACGACGTGCTCCCTCGCTCCTGAAAAAAATCCCCTGTCTGGGCAGGGAATACCTCAGCTTTGAGTTTTTATAGCACTTCCAGGAAATCTTGCTGCATTACGCACATCCCAGTTCAGGTGTCAGTGAGACACGTCAGTGTGAGTCTGACTTGGGAGAGAGGGAAGGGAAGGAGATGCAAACTTTTAAGGGGGCTTAGATAAAAACGTGGGAAATCTCTATGTTCTCTGCTGTAACAGCAAATTTACTGTGACCAAGGAAACACCTGTAGCCTAATGCTGCTGGGAGCTGCAAAAGGGAAGTGGTAAATCATCTGGACCAGAAAGAGCATCCCCTATGAGCACCTGCAGAACACAAGCCATGGGGTCGGGCAGCACAGAACTCCTGTTTCTTATAATAATAAGCGTTCCCTTTTTTTCCAGCTGAGTTGAGGTTTCCTTCATTTCCATCTGTTGTTCTCTCTTGTGGAGCAACAAAAATTTAAGGGACCGCAATACTTGGTCCCTACAGTATAAATATTCTCGGGAGAAGATGTGTCCTTTTATACTTTGGTGCCTCTTCCAGTCCCCAAAACCCCAAGCTTGTGCTAAACTCACACCCGGCTGAAAAAGGGGGTGGAAAAAAGCATTTGCATTGCTTTGTTTTGCCGACATTCTGCATGTGCTTTCTCAACATGAGAGCTCTAGCATTTGAAAAGCTGTCCCAAATCCATAGTTCAAAACACAGCTAATATCAAACCTGTTCCTATGATTTTTCCTATGGATTTCAATGAGACTGCTCACAGGACAATTAGGTAGTGTTTGTAGTATTAAGTGTTCTGGAGCACTTCTATAACAATAGCTGTTCCTCTCAAAGCCAAATAATATTGATTTAACTGTAATAATAGTATAATAACTGAACAAGCCTGGGGGAAGAACGTACAGCTTCTATTTTTTCACGTTTGCTTGCTTTACATAAATGAGATATAATCTCTTATGATAAACTAATACAAATATCAAACAAATCAAACCATCTCCATGGTTTTTATCCTCTGCAGTTACAATAAAAAGTCTCAGGCAATATTAACCAAATACATTTCACATGCAAATATTAGATCCCAGCCTACTGCTGTCAAACTTCCAGGAGAGGGTTTATTTCCTTTACCTCCAGTCTAATCTCTCAGCTAGATGCCAAACAGTAAAACTGACATTTTGGCTGAAAGAGGCTCCCACATCAGAGAAACTGTCAGATAGTGCAGATTAACAGATTTGGAAGATATATATATATATAAAAAAAAAAATGTATTTTTATATAGAGAGATACATATACAAAAGTTCTTTTTTTTACATAAATCGCAAAATGTGTTCACCACACCAGACTGCTGATACAAGACAGATATCTGATAAAATCAATAAATACTCAGGCCTATGGCCATTTCTCTCTACTCATTAACGTTAGGGCAGTGCTTCCAAACTTTTCCCTCTGCAGCCTCTCCTCTGGAGAAGGAGACCTCTTTTGGGAATCCCCGTGCCACAGCGGTGGATGTACATCTAACAGAGATCTGTTACAAGGTTCCTAAGTTACAAATAAAATCCTCCAGCATCTTAAAATTCTCTGAACAGCAACAACCATAAACAAATTAACTGAACAATGAGATATTCATAATGCAGAAGTACCCGCAAGCCCAAGACAGAAGGGGATCCCTTCACACCAGGTGTTGCACAAACAGACTAGAAAGACAGTCCTTCCTGCAAAGAGCTCACAATCTAAAATTACTTGTTTTTTCAATTTTAATAAATCTAGCCCCGGATATCATAAAGCCTGGCATCATAACTGTTTCTTCTTGTAGCAATTATACGACAAAGGCAAGAAGCTCCTTCAGAGCCCCTCTTTATTGCAACTGCTTGGGATGCTGCTAAAGTTCATCACAAGGCAGGGGCTGAAAAGAGAGAGACAGCAGTCAGCAAATTACCAAGCTGCCACCAGGAAAGCCTTCATCTCAATATGGTCTCAAATCTGACTTTCTTTTAATTCTGTCTGAACAGGACGGAGTCTTTTTCCCATCATGTGATGGGTCAAAAATACATATACTTGTTAGAATGCAATTTGGCTAGAAGGAGCAAAGGTCAGGGAATATGATTTCATTATTCACCATAATAAGACTGTGAGACTTGTAGAAGAACGATATTAATAGGACTCAAGAGGGAGTTGCTTGGCTCGGTGCTGCAGACAGTCCAGCTGTGCTGTATGAAGGCAGGATGGGGACAAGAGGCATGAGCTGTGGGTACCCAGGGCCACCCAAAATCGTGAGGGATGCTCTGTGCCATGAGGGATGCTCTGCAGAGCAAGAACCCCCCAGTACCCTGTGGGACTGGACTTGCAGCATCCTTGTTAGGAAGCCCGGATCCTCTACAGGGAACCCATGCAAACATGAAACACCCCACTGCTATAAGACCTGGAGACAAGGCAGATGACTGTCCCTCTCTCTCCTGTCACACACCCAGTGAGAGGCACAACGACCCCTCAGGCCTCAAGGTCACAGAGTTTGCACTTCAGAAGATGGCAGAGAAAGGTGAAATACTCCTGTCAACCAGGTCTCCATGTCTCTCTCAGCTCTGATGTGCATATGCTGTTGAGGCACACAATAAATACCACACGTCCTGCCGGAAAAACTGAGGTGTAGAATGGCAAGATGGTTTTAGAAACATCTATAGCTTTAACCTAAAGTATTACTCTACTACTGGTGTTTAATTGGCATAACAAGTGGAATTAAAAACAACTTACCCTGGGTAGGATTAGACTAAGGATTTTTAAATGCTGCTTGTTACGTCTATTAAATACTGCTGTTGGGTTAATGTAGGTCTTTAGAAATTGTGGTATTGTAATGCTACCGTGGCCTTGAAGACCTAAGCTTCCCAGGATACCCACGCTGCAATTACCTCCATTTGTACAGACTTCAAGTCGCAGAGGACCTGTCATTTTCGGATGCTCCCTCAAGGGTAGAATCTGAGACACTTTGGCAAACTGATAATACACCTTGCACCATTTCTGCCCAAGCTGTGCTTTTTCCTGTAAGATAAAGACTTAGGTTTCAAGGCCATCATTCTGGTACCTATCACCACAGCCAAAATTCACTTCAAATAAGCAGGCTTCTAGAGAAAGAAAAATCAAGGTATTTTAAGTCTTTGTATAAAACAGTAATTCCTTTCCTCAAGGACAGTATTTTATCTGCTGCATAATGAGATGAAGAAATCCCATCAGACTAAAGCAAGAGTTAAAAGCACTGCAAAAACTGCTCCAGGTTCCCAAAAATCACTCTGAATCTCTACAGTGAGGCTTTAGGAGATGGTTTCATCTTTCAGCATATAAAAGCCCTGCAGGCCTCTTTCAGTATATAAATGGCCTAAAAACATGAGGAAAGCCACGTTCCTCCTGAGATCTCGCATATCTGACTTCATTAATGATCTGAACAAGGAAGATTTTCCAGAACACCAAAACAACAGGAAATAAGCATGCAGAGATGAGGGAAGAAGATCCCTTCTCTCTGTGAAGAAGGACTACTTCAGGGAAAGACGGTTCACAAAACTGTATTGTTATCTTTAAGGTTGCTTCAAATGTGAAGAAGTCCAAGTGTTCCCACTTCTTTTTAAGCACAGCCATGAATGTACACCACGGCCTTGGTTGAGCATCTGGCTGGCAAGAGGAAGCAAACCCAACCTGGAGCTCACTCAGAAGTGGGTTACGGATCTCTCGAAACAATCTTTCTACAAGAACAGCAACAATGACATTATGAGCCCAAAACTCTCCAGCTGGAGACCCTGAGGTATTTGGCTCAAGAGTCTCTGTACCCAATTTTCAGCAGCCCTGACCTTTTGTAAGTCAACAACTTCTACCGACACCAAGATGCTCAATGGCCCTCAATTAAACCAGAGGCCAACTAGCCCCGGCTGGCTGGGATAGGCACCTAAAAATCTTTCACTCCTATTAAAACTTCTGGCTTTAACGCTTGTCATTCGCTTATAGCTTTCAAAAGCCTGAAGTCTGCAAAACTGGCACAAACCCAGCCTCCTGCAAGGTCACCACCGTGTCCTCCCTGCAGCAGCATGCCATGTCTCATCCTGAGTCAAGCGTAAACCCCACAATAAAACCTGCTTCTTCCTTCCTGAAAAATACTGTTTCCTCCTCAGGCTACTACTTTAATACCAGTGACGGAGTTACTAGAGTCACCACAGACTTTCAGTGGATGAAGGGAACAGCCAGGCAGTAGCTCTGCATGCTTCAAGCAGAGCTTCCTTCTACTGCAACCCCTGCCGTAATTCAGGTGCAGAGGCGTTCTTCTCGGGATCTGCTTGGGGAATTTGCATGCAGGAGCTAATGTCTCCTCCCATGCACAAGGACAAAAATCATCAGCTTCCACGTCACAAGTTGCACGTCTTCAGCAAGACGTGATTCTGAACCCAAAAAGCTGGATATGGGGTTTTTTTCCTCATTGATACATCACTTGGCGTAAAGAAAGACAGTGTTTCCCCCAACCTTGCCTTGCTTCTATCCTTGGACCATGACACCTGCATTCATGTTTCCATTCAATAAACCAGCTTGGCTTTCTCAAAGCAAACCACCATCCAGATCAATGTGCTAAAAAAAACGAATACAAACTGAGAAATTGTAGATGCAACAGCAATTTAAGAAAAATAAACAGAACTGCGCAGGTCATAACAGGCTTGGAGATTAAGAGAAGGTCCTGTGGATTGGCCCACAGCCACTTCTGAAACCACATAACTCCAAGGGAAAATCAATGGTGCGTTGTGCTGCTCTTGTAGACACGTCCACCAAAGTGGCTCATGATAGACTCTAAGTGTGTGCGTTTCCAGCAGGTGTGGGGACAGCTTGGAGAAGAGGGACAGGGGAAAAAGGAGACCATCATCATACGAGCATCCCGAAAGTACTGGGATCTGTGGCAGCTCTCTTCTGCCCATGACACGAGTTTTCCCTGAGCTTTGCTGCTCACCCCTGGCTTAGAAACTCCCTTTTTCTGGTTTCTCCCAATTTTATCTCTTTCTCCTCGTGATGCTAAGACAACCTGACCCAAGCCTGAGCTCTGTTCTAGTAAGGCAAGGTGCAGGCTCCCTAAAGCTAAAAATTGCATTGATTTCAACGTGTCCAAGGTTAGACCCACGGAGATTTTGCAAACTTTTTTCACACACCCTTCAAGTTTCCACATAGCATTCAGCAAAAGCTGGAGGATTTATCATCAGCCCTATGTCCATGGATGGAGAATAAGGAGAAAAGGGTCAACAGTCCTCAACTCTCCCACTCACAGCATTGCAGCATGCTGCAGTCCAGCCGTATTTCACACTCCGTATCCTCTCGGTACTGCCCAGTGTTAAATACAACTACAAAGTTAGCATTAAAAATAACAGCATGGAAAAGGAGAGGAAGAGTTATAGGGAAGGAGAAAAAGTTATGTTTTCAGCTGAGATTTAAAGCGAGCTGCTGAGTCAATGAGGCAGAGAGGGAGTGTAAGAGAGAGCCGGAGCGCAATAGCTACTCTGTCTTCAGCCATGAAAGGGAAAGATGAACAAATTGGCTTAAAATTGCCGTCCTTAATTTTATAGCCTGCTGTACATACCTCATCCATCTCGCGGCTCAGCTCGCTCAGCCCACGCTGCGTTGCCGGAGACCTCCATCCTCCCGGCCCTGCACAGACGGACATGTCCTCTCCTTGACACCCACAGGGACCAAACCACTGAGGGGCAAACGTGCAAGGAGAGCCAAAGCTTGACCTGAGCTCCATGTGGTACCCGCACAAGCGACCTCAGCTCTTCCCAACCTCGATATTCCTCGCTCTGCAGCAATATACATCCTTTTCTATTAATTTGCTCTCCCAGTGCGCTTATTATTTAAGCTCTGCATTACTTAACTCTCCAACGTGTTTTGAGACACAGTTTGCAGAAAAGGCACTATGCAAAATAAAATTGTATCTTCTGTTCTAATTTGTTTCAGGGGCTAATTACCAGTTTTATTGGGTTTCTGAGCATGAACGTGTGCTGCATATTATCTACGGCACAGCTGCATAGCAGAAAGTGATCCTTTGAGCATTAGAAGTTTCATATGTTGTTTTTAAAACAGTACGGGAAAAGGAAATAATAGATGGTCATTAGGCATTGAATAGGTTCCATTTTTCAATGTGCTTTTTTGGTTTTACTATCAATATGTGGGTTTTCCCTACAGTCCCTACCAAGCTTACTACAGTCCTTCAGTCCAGCGAAGCTCCACTAGATTCCTATCAGCAGCTATTGAGTGCATCACACCAAAACATTAACCTTAAGGAAAGATGGGAATGAACAAGTTTCAGCAGTACTTTCTTAAAAAAGAGGCCTCAGCCTGTTGCAGCCTCCCAGGAGGTGAATAAACACCAGGAGAAACAGCCGCTGCCGGGAACCAGCCTTTGGGAAGAGCAAACCTGAGCTCACCATCTTCGCAGCCACGCACGGGCTGCTGCCACACGCTCGTCGAAATGAGCCAAGCACAAAGAGGGCATTATAACACTTTTGTTGCTCATCTTAAACCAACATGGAATAATCCCTCTGTGATGGGTCACTACAGATGAATGTGAAGGGCTCTGACTTCATGGGACAGCCGCATCCCACGTCTTGCTGCCCTGACGCCGAACCCAAACCACACACAGAAACACACTCCTAAACCTGGGATTGGTTTCAGCACAGCTCTAAACATCCAAAGTTGTAAAAAGGATAAAGATACAGAGATGTGCCTTCTTCCTTGCCAAAAGGAAGGGGGAGAAAACTTCTAAACTTCTCTTGTGTTGAAAAAGAAAAGGAGAAATGCACCAAAAAATGTCCATGAAAAGACTCATTTGCAGTCCAACGGGAGAAGGCGGCCTTTTCTGCATCGAGAAATAATAATTAAATAGTTCCCCTTGGTGACAAGAGCAGTGACAGGGGTGGGGAAGGAGGAGGGGTTGGCGAGCGTGCATGCCATGGGGTGTCCCACGGGAGCGGGCACTGCAGGACCCCCCTGCTCCAAGCAAAACCTCCCTCCTCAAAAAGGCCCCTGCTCTCGGGCAGATGCATGTGATTAACTTGCCTCAGGCTGGAGATGAGAAAACTCTGTCCGGAGAGAGTGCGTGGCCGCAGGAAAGCCTTTCCCGGAGCTGGGCTGATGGCATCTTGGCAAGCGGAGCCCCAGGGAAGAAGCACATCCCGCTGGCAGCCGGCCACCCCATCCCTCCCTCCTATTAACACGTCGGCCCTTTGCTATTCAGAAAGCAAAAGGCCAGAGATTTATTTTTACAACATAGTGTTAGCTTTTCACAGAGGAATAAAAAGAAAAAGTATCAGCAAAACAACCTACGCATGTAAAAATCACAATTTATAACCCTCCGAGCAGAGTGGTGCCAGGGACCAGGTACTCTGTAAGAGACTGAGACATGTGCTGGACTCTGAGAGCAGCAGGGATGGCATCATCCTCAGCAAGGGACAGTGCCTAAGCCAAGGAACTGGCACTGATAAAAGTCATCAGAAGCAATGGAAGAAGTCCCAGTTGAGGTGCAGTGGTAGTACCAAGACCCTGCTCCTCCTACTTTCCACGATCCCAGGCTGCAGGTGCCCCAGCCGTGTCCCTTGGGCATGACCAAAGCCCAACAGCCGATGTGGGCTTGGGGGACGGCACCTCCTCCCCACGCAGCTCTCGCTCTGCAGCTGGGCTGTCCTGCAACTCATCATCCCCTCCAAAGGGCCCGTCCCCGTGACAGCTCAACCGGTGGAGCCCAGACAAACACCATATTCCCGGGAGGATTTATTGCCGAGCTCACAAGGCTCGGCTCTGTCGCTAATTCCAGTTTAATTCCCGTGACGGATGAAGCACGAGCTCCTGCCTGTGCCCTCCCTGGCTCGTGCCCTTGGCAACCCAAGTGCTGCTGAGGAATGGGGACAGAGGATGAATTTGGGGGAATCACAGCCAAACCTGCTGTAGTGGGAAAAGGGACAGGTGCCTCCAGACTCCCCCTACCCCTAATTTCACCCACTTGGCTACCTCCATGACCATTTCAGACCATTTACCCTTTTATACATCCTTCAGGTCTCATCCTGCCTGCGTGCCCAGCAGCAAAAGCATCAGCGCCGTGGATATTCAGCTCATCACCATCCCAGGATGGCCAGAAACACAGCCTGTGAAAATGCCATTAGAGCCGTAGCACCTCAGCAGAGGAGCACTCGAGGCCCATGGAGGCACAAGCCATCCCTTGCAAGGAGGAAAGGCAGTTTGTCCCAAGTTTTTTAATCCGTATCACTATGTTTTATCTTTCTATGGAAGCTTTGGGGGAGGAGAGGGCTCAATGAAAGCGAACTTTTGCAAAACAAAGAGGCTGTGATCATAAAAATCATATCAGGTCTGTGAATTACCACAAGTCATCCACCTTAAGTGAGTCCTGCATCAATGTGCAAGGGAGGAGAAGTGGGGGCTTGGTAAGGATTGCTGTCCCAGCCACGGTGAACGTGGGAATTGTGCTATGGGATGAGGGTGCATCTCCTTCTCTTCTGTATAACCCACAGCAACACAGCCAGAGGGGTTGCAGACTTTGCGAGTATAATCCCTGCTCACCCTGGGGTGCAAACGTGCAGCCGTAGTCCATGTCATGGTGACATCTCACTCTTCTCATCGGCTCTGCTCTTCCCAGGTCCTTGCAGACCAGAGTCAGAAAGCGTGAGGACCATTCCTGAACAAACTGTTAACCCAGGGCAGTGCAGTGCAACTACATGGTGTCTAACAACAAGCATTTTCTTCCCTTGTAGAGCTCCTAAAATTACCAATTTCATGGTTGGTTTTTCCCTCTGCTCATTTCTGTCTGTAACTCTTGCATCCCCCTATGCTTCCTGGTGAGAGGGTGCATTGCAGTAGGGACCTTCAGGGGTTCAAAGAGCTGTCTGGAGCCTTGTGATGGGACACGTGTCACGGGCTATTGGCATCCCAGTGCAGGAGTAATTTCCTTCCAAGCATAGCAGAGACATGCCATGTGCACCTGGGGACGGCATGATCCAGTGCAGGAGACCTGGTGGTGTGTGAGATCAGTAACTGCAGAGACCAGGGTCTGAAGGCATCTGATGCTGCACTTCACGACCTGCCATTCACCAAACTGTGCCCTCGAAACACAGCCAGCCCAACACCCATGTCCAGCCACTTCCCGAATACTCTTCACGGTCCTTACAGCCAAGATGTTCCTCCAAATCACTGGGCTTACTGAAAACTCCTTTCCATGCAGGATGCATTTTAGCTCAAGGGAAAAGGATGAGCCCTATAAGAAGCTCCTAAGCTGCCATGCAGTTATTGGGTTAAGGTTTTACCCTCTAGGCTTGATCCCCAAGGGCCTGAGAGGTTTTTTACACCTCTTTAGCAATGGCCTGATGAATTTCCATGGCTATATTTCCACTCACATGACAGTCCTTCCGTTCTGGTGCCTGCATATAAAAGGCACTGGTGTGTATCAGCGATGCTCTGCCCATCCACACCCCTCACCAGAACTGCAAGGTTTCACCATACCACTCTGCATTTATTTTCTTGCTCATCACTTTGCATTGACTTCTTCAAATACCAGGCAAGGCCAGTAATGAGCACAGAGACAGAGCACCATGGACATATTGCACAGCCTGGCGCTCTACCAGGGCTCCAAGATGCCAAACCCATTTGCTTCACCTTTCATAGCCTGTCCGCTCTTTGAATGAGATCTGAAAGACTGGACTCACGTTAATCTCAACATCAGATTTTCAGTTTTGGCCAACAAGGATCTATCTGGTCAGTGGGGAAACAGGCCAATCAATCCCATGCTGATTTCTCACGTCAGGTTAGTTTTTATTTAATGGTATGGCTCTCTGAAGTCATATATCTCCAGCAGCCTCAGCCCAAGGAAGCGTAGCCTGATGTTTATAGTAACAAATCTAATAATCAAATACAGTCTGGTAAATGACAAACTGTTTATTTTCCCCTCACATGAGGAATTCTTATAAAACTGCTGAAACATTCCATTTAAAAGTCATTTACATGGCGATGTGCTGGGTATTGTCATAAATCAGGGAAAACAGCCTCATGAATAATTTCAGAGACTAAAAATAATCCCAAACAGGAATCTTCTCTTCACACTTGAACTAAGGACCATACTAGTATATATCGTCCTTTTTTTTTTTTTTTCCTTAATTAAGACAAAAGGAGACCCTGATTGGTGAGATTTTTGGGACGCAAGTTGATCAGCATGTGCCAAGGGCTGGATGGATGCTTTCAGCTCCCTGGCCTGGTGGGATCACAGCAGGCTTTGGGCTACTTACAGTTTTCTTCCTTTGGGGCACTCGAGTGTGGGAGCCCTGCCAAGCCTTCAGGGGACAGACACACACAGCGGAACAGATATAACACCCTAAGCTATGTCCATACCTTCACGACTGGTTCCCCTAAAGGAATGCAACTGGGTCAGCCCCAAGGTTTCTCCATCTCCTGTCCTTGGCAGTGCAAATACACAGAGAAAAAGAACACAAAACCAAGGGAAAGTAAAGCAATAACCTTCCTGTGTTCAGCAACCGGTGGGGATCTCTTGATCCAAAAGTCAATAAAATAAGTAACACGGAATGAAACTTCCTGACTTTACAAAAAAGAGCCAGGTTCCTGCTCTAAGTTGTTAAATATCATTTTACCAAGCAATGGCACCAGAGACATCCAAGCTGTATGAGAACAGAGGTCCTGACTGTACTCCAACCCCACCAATATCTCAAGGAGAAAGTTCTGCTTCAAATTATGCTCACGACGATCAATATCTCTTCATGTTAAAGCAGGTGCTTCCCATAAAAACTGGTGTAAAAGTAAGATCATGAGATCAGAATCAGGTCCCTGTAAGTTTATTTCTAAATCTGGAAATCCCTTTGGCAGCCTGTCTGAAGCCTTCAGCTGGAGGTCAACCAAACCCTCGAAACATTGCACTTGAAATAATCCATACACTTCCAGGAAAAAAAAGGAAAAAAACATGCATTCCTTTCCTACCCTGCGTTAATTTGAAATATTTCAACAGGGAAAGCAAGCTGAAATCCCGCACTTTCCCCAGATGGATAGTGAGGTAATCAGTGGACATTCGCCCACATCAGACTTCAAATTCCACTTTGTTCCCTGCACGTCATCTGTGGTTGCAACCTCTGCTGCGAGCTGGAGCACCCCTTTTGCAGCAGAGGTTTGACATCTAGTGGACAGACGGCTCCTGAGAAGCTGTCACTGCGCAGCCAGGGGACATCAGTCCAAAGTCACCCTCCCAGCAGGAAAAGACCAAAGGAGCAGGGCCTCACCAGGCACCCATGGAAAAAAACATGCTCCAACCAGGGTGTTTCTCCAGCCAAAAGAGGGCAAGCAGCACCAGAACTAGAAATATCAGGCCAGGCTGGTGGGAGGGTTATTCAGGCTCAGCACTGGCAGGAGATACAAGATCAAGGTGGGTGAAGCTCACACACCAAGCAAACACAAGAGCCATACATCTCAATTTCTGAAGTGCTGCAAGCAAGCCACCATCTCCTTGATGCCCAAGAGACACTGCCAGGAAGCTGGTGCACCCGAGGGGCTCTGTGGTCCCTTCAGACCCAAACGATTTGGTTCTAAAAGTTGCAGGTCAGAAGAGTCACCCATTATCAGCCTTTCCAAAAGCTGGTAGGAGCTGCTGGGTCTGTCCTGGGAGCTGCAGTGTGACCTGGGCCACCAGCTTGTGAACTCGGATAAAACAAAGCACTTACACCCACCAGAAAGGCAAACCAGACCCTGCCCACAGGCAGATGACTTTCTTAGTTAATTTAGGCGATGCTGCTCAGACACAGCATTATCCTCCTGAACTCCCCACAGCCCTCTGCAAACAGCATCTTGAAATAAACGGATCAATCATACTTTCATCAAATAGGCACAGGATATAAAACCAAGCATTAGGGGCCATCCCAGATACCTGGATAAACAAGGAGCTTTCTCCAGGCCTGATTAAGCGTGATTCATTTCAGAAGAGGCTGAGATCTGCACAGCTGCCTGGAGATTCAGTGTGCCCAATTCCCATTAAAATTTATGGGCTGGAGAGGACAAGAACTTCCACGGGAAGGCCAATTTCTTGCTTAAACTTTCTTTCCAATTTACAGACTGAAGCAGCTTGGGATTGAAGCTCAGACAGGCTCTGAATGAGAAACTGAAGCTTTTGGAAGGCTCTCAACTCTCCAGCCCTCCAGAAAGGGCAGCACATCACAGCGTACCAGAGAAACCAACACCACGGGATGCACCAGCAGCTCAGAGCCCGATAGATCTTGTTCTTCTTGGCAGCCCTATTAAACCCAACAGGACGGTGTGCCTTTTTAAGGATGCTGGTCCAGGCCTTCTAAGGCAGAGAGCATCCAGTGGGTGTCTGGTCCTCCCGCTACAGCGGGCGAAGCGATGGTTGTTTGGTAATGGCTTGCAGCAAGAGCCATTTGAATTTGCAGAAAACCTGGACAGCATCCAACGTGAGATTGGATCAGGACACGCTGCTGGGGCCAAACACATTCCTTGATGCACTAACGTCTTCAGGGGATGATGCGTCTCCCTGTTTCATGGTCTGATGACGGAGAGCCCAGCCTGACCCCAGCCTCTGGCCAGGGCACGTTATGCAAACGAGGAGCGATTGCTCTGGAACGAGACCTCCATGGGATCTGCAGCAGGGGAAAATTCAAGCCTGGCTTCTCAGGACCTGTTCACCGCTGCCTGCTCCTGAACATACCGCTCTGTCAGCCCATCACTGCGTTTTGCTGATACCTTATCCTGTTTTGCACGATGTGCTTTTCTGCGGGGTGACATTGCCTTGCCTGTCAAGGACACGTGCGGGCGCAGGGAGGACTCAGTGATAAGGGAGTTTCAAAGGGCTCTGGGAAGGAGCTCAGAGGAGGCACAGCGAGCGCCATGGGCCAGACAGGGAAGACACACACCCATGTGTGTGGAACAACAGACCCAGTTAAGTCTACAGACATCACAAGACAATCTAAAGTGGAACTGTATTGTCTGGGGAATGCTTCAGAGGAACCCCAGCATCCAGCTGTAGAGTCCCACATGTTTTGATAAGAGACTGTTAAAGGCACACTTCTATAAACACAAGTCACATTTTGTATAGATATGGACTGTAAATGTTACGTTAAAATACCTCAATTGCCTTGAAACCGATTCATGCTCTGCAACTGCCAAGGGAAAAAGAAAAAAAAAAAAAGTGAGCCCGGGATATTTCATCTTGCTATCTGAAGTTATTTATAATAAACTCTGACTGAACTGAACACAACGGGCCAAAAGAGCAGAGGAAGCAGCGATGAAGGGTGGTAAAGCTCATGCTGCAATCCATCACCCCCGCCGCAAAGCCGGTGTTCAAACAAGGCAACGGGTCTGGCTTCCATCAGGCAAAGCCAGGAAACGCAGGGTTAAGGCCAGCTTGAACTTGGTCCTTAAGTGACCCCCTGACATGACTCCAGCAGCACCACTGCCTCCAGGGGATGGGCTGTGCTTTGTCTGTCCTTGGCTCTTCCCCAACAGAGCCTGCAGAAGGACTGGGGATCCCCTGCTTGTCCCTCTGCTTTCCTCCCACTGATGGAGCATTAGGACACAGATCAGACCACACCTGGCCAGCGAGAAAACAGCTCCATGCCACCCAACTGCATGGCCACCTCCAGCTCCTCGCTGCTACAACCTGGTATTAGGAATGACATTAAACTGCTGGGCTGACTCGGAGGTAGCCGAGGATGTTTTATCCTACCGAATTTCTCTCCAACCTATGAAAGATCACAGGCTGCCAAGAAATGATGCCTCAGATGTAGCTCCCCTTTCTTGTGATGAGCTGGTGGCTTAAATCCATCCTTCAAGTAATACTGCTGCTGACATTGACCCATCCTGGAGAGCAGAGATGTGCTTTCAAACACGGCATTTAGAGCTAAACTGACAGTTTATCAGGACAAAGCGATACAGAGTAGGCAGGGGATTGATTTTGCCTAACTGGTCCCTCCTGTCTTGCTTAAGGGCAAACTCCACAGCCCTTACCAAAATGAACAGTCCTGCTGGGTCACAATGGAACTATGGGAACACTCAAACGCAATAGGAAACAACCACCTTCTTTGGCGAAAGCTCCGTGCCCACAGAGGCCATGTGCAAAAACCAGTCTCAGATAAGCAACAAAATACCAGATACGCTCACAGCAAGATGGGACCGCTGATGTCCACATAGCATCCAAAGCTTTACACCATTTAGCTGAAGTTCTTTCCTTTCCCTCACCCATAAGCTCTGCCTGTCCTTTCTCAAGCAGAGGTTCTTCTGGACCACCTTGAGAACACCAACCACATACACTGTGTGGCTTTATAAATTAGTCCTAATCTCTGGCACTTGTTTCTCAGATGAAGTTCTGCTCTGCTCACATGGATACGAACTACTTTAAAGATGCTTCACACAAAGAATTGCAGGTGCCCAAGTCACGGCCTCTCCCCCATCTCCACCACTCATCTCCATGACCCCTTGCAGGTCACCTCCCTGTTCCTTGGCGTGGTTCCTTTCTCGCTTTCTGTAAGAAGCCGACTCGCTCTCTTCGAAGCACTCTCAGCCCCAGATTGCCTCTTCTTTTGAGCCCTGCAGCTCTGGGCTCAGCCTAAGTACTGCCCTGATGCAAACGCTAATAACACAAATGGGCTCCATAATTGATTGCCCGCGCACACAAGAAGCGGCTCCCCGAGCTTCAACCCTTGACAAACATATGCGGGAAAGCCTCATAGGTACTTGTCAAAAACTCAACAGAGCAACAAAGGAACCAGCCATGACTCAGCAGGGCCTGGCAAATTTCAAAGAGAGGCATGTTTAAAAAAAAAAAAAAAAATTTAAAAATGTAAAAAAAAAGAATAAATCTAGCCTTAAGAAGACTATTTTGCTATGGCTGAGCATTGATTTTTTCCAGTCCCAGCACACCCTGCTCTGGCAATGGGGTAAGAATTCAGTTGATTGTATGGGGGCATCAAGCTGCCGGTTGGAGATGGAGCCATCGGAGCAGGACTCGTACGTGTGACAAACACTGAGACAAGGTCAGAACAACAGGGTTAGCCTAAGGCATGGGAGAAGAGCATCTGGCCAGGACCCCAACTGTGAAATCCCTCTTCATCCCTCAACAACAGAGTTATCCCCAACTTCAGCTGGTCTGGAGCTCCCCTTTTAAATACCAAATTATCAGTTCAAGAACAGGTTCACACTTAATAGCGAAAATGAGAAAAGTGTCTTCGAAGCCTGTATGAAATGTAGCATTTTTTTCTTCTATCCAGACCAGGTAAGTTCCAGAACACACAGACACTAGAAGCAGGCACTCTCACAAATGCACATTTTCCTGATCCTCATCAGAAAAGTAAAGAGCAACACCACGCAGAAATTCAACCAACTTTTGCCCGGCAGAGCCATGCCCTCAGGAACCAGCTGCGAAATGATGTGCAAGAACTTACCCTGCACTCTCTTTGTGCCTTGATAAGAGATTTAAGAGACCGTGGTGGTCAATCAAGCCCTTCACGAGTTTCTCTTCATGTAAAAGACACAGGATTCAGCACCGAGTGAATTTTTATTGTTGCCTTACAAACCCCTGTGAGGTGGAGGTTTGCGGTGGAACAGCCGGGAGACCCGTGCCAGCGGTTGTGTCTGTAATAAAAGTGTTTACAGCACCGGCGTAGGCTTGGAATTGCAGAAACAATATTCAGGATCGCCAATTAAGGGAAAACACCACAACTAGGTCTGAAACAAAATGCCCTTCTGACTTGTGCTCTTCCATTACCAGTGTTGAGAGAGATGAAATTAAAATCTTCAGCGAGAAGGAGGAAATCTCAGCATATTCACAGCACCCTTGGGAACGGATCCAAATCTCTTTCCTTGGGAGCCTGTCTAATAGGACAGCAACCTTCCTAGGGTTTGCTTCCCATCACCGGTGTCTCTCCCACCCCTCTGCCCATGCCTACAAGCCCAAGTCTGTTAAATATTGGCCAGGAAAAAAAAATAAAAATGCTCAGGAGAAATAGGTGACACATTTTTATTTTTTTTTACCCCTTCCTCAAGAGTCGCTCTGTACGGTTCAATCCTCCAGGCTACAAAATTCAATAAGCCATAATGTTCCAATTGCTACAAGCTGCCTAGCCCCCACCATGCCCAAGTAGCTCAGATTTAACAACAAAATTACAGTGTACATTATACCATTACAGGCTCCGCACAAACACACTTACAAAAGGGTCTGGTAATAAGAGGTTGGGGATATACAATGTGTTTAGGGCTAAATCCTGCTCCTGGACCCATTAGCTTTTCTGGCATTGAAGTTACCTGAACTGGAACTTGTGACTGAAGAACAGGGTCTTGGTTTCTTTTCCAAGCCCAAACTGATGCTTCTTTACCCTCCTCCAAGCCCAAAGGCATTGAGAAAGATCTCATGGAGTCACTATTTCACCCCAGGACTTCAACTGGCACCTCCAACTCTGACAACATCCTCGTGGACAAACTCAGCCAAGGAATGTACTTGATTGCTATCAACCTCCATGAGATAGGTTTCATTCCTTTGCCAACAAAGATAAGTCCATTCTGCTAGAAACGACAGCATGGCCACACACAAAAATATATAAAAACATACATGTATTAAGTGTGTACACACAAATACTGCATTTCTGTGTTCCTCTGCTTTCCTATCAGCCTTGCCTGAAACCTAAGCCCACAAAATTTCCATTTGCAGTACCAAAACCCACGGTTTGCTTTGTCTCCCGGTGAGCTCTTCGTCCTTCCCTCTCTCTGTCATCCCCAATGAAGGAGGTGTCAGTTCACACTTTCTTTCCTTAACCACATCAAGAAGCAGCCTGGGCTGCAGCTCCTCCGAGACAGGAAGGGATCTCTATGCCAATACCTGTGTACCCATCACAAATCTCAGAGGGTTTAATCCAACAACAGGAAAATCAAAACAAATGCGTGAACAGAGAGGAGAGTGATGGGGATGGAAGAGTTTGGGTACGCCAAGCTTCAGGAGGGTCCCAGGGGATGCTCCCCCCAAAACATCCCTGTTTGTAACGTTCATCCAACATCCCAGTTAATGTGACACTCCACCCTTCTGGAACACGACAAATGTCCAAACACCCCATACCATAACTTGTGGTTTACTTTCTGCAGCAAGATCTACCGGAATATTAGGTATTCAGGCAAATCCTCTTCCTATTCTGCACCACAGGGATGGAGGAAAGGGGCCAGGAGGAGTCACACAGCTTGAATTCACCCTCTGAAGGAACCACGATCACGAATAGATGTACACACAAAGTCATCTTCTTTCTCCGGATGGCTTTTGGAAGCACTGCTTCTGAGCAAAATTGCAAGATACTAGTAGCATTGTGAAAGCACACAATTTCCATCTGTCAATTGAAATGGGCAAAATTAGATCTCAAAGCTGCGCATTTAATC
Source organism: Limnodromus scolopaceus (assembly GCA_028565335.1). NCBI lineage: Eukaryota > Metazoa > Chordata > Aves > Charadriiformes > Scolopacidae > Limnodromus > Limnodromus scolopaceus. The sequence continues at coordinate 5,844,989 of JAOXNO010000070.1, forward strand.
CATTGCCAAACCAGTCTGCCTGGTACAGCGCTCAGAACAGATTTTTTTATTAAGGGAAAGAAAGAGGAAAATTGTCTTTTACAGCTGCATCTTGTCAAAGCTCCCCTCCTCCGCCCCCAGCCCAGCCGGCCAGCTCCGGAGTGACCACTCTGAGATTTCCCTGCGGCAGGAGGCTGGGAACGGCCCTGGAAGCCCCGTACGGAGCTCATCAGCCTCTAATTCACTTCCAATTTGTCTCTGTGCAGGCTGATGACTCCTAATTGCTGGTTCAGAAATGCAGTGCATACCCTGATGATTTTAAGTTGGTCCAAGTTATCTTAGAATTAACTATTAAGGGAGATCACGTACTCACTCTCCTCCTGCCCCAGGCAGCTAAATATTCAGTTAAAAGTGTATTTTACTTAAAATCACAAGGCTGCTTCAGCGGCTAGATTAACGGATTGGATACAAACACCAGATGCTACCTTAAGAATTAAGGGCAAAATCTGAGCTCAAGTTCTCTTAAAACATCTGTGTAAATAGAGGTAACATATTTCTTGCATGAGTTTTGGCGCTGGTGGCAAAGGTTGGTGCTGCACAGGTCGGATGCCCAACAAGGTTGAATTCCCAGTGCGATGTGGGAGAAAAGCAAAACACACCTGTGGGTCTCTGGGTGTGCGGCCCACGGAGCTAAGGCTGTACCCCTGGGACTCCTCCTGATTTACACCAACATAAGGAAACGGCAGACCACAAGCTACGTGCATAATCCAGTGGAAAACTAATCGGAGCTCTGTAAGTAGGCAGCTCAATGCTTCTTGTCTGCAGAAGCAATTTAAAAAATAAATAAAAAACAAACAAGAAGCAGCAACGCACAAACACACAGAGAAAAACATGATTCAGAGTTCATTCACTGTAAACTAATGTGATCCCGGTTGCTCTAATGGAGTTACTCCAAACATGTCATTTAGACAGAGCATGGCAGATAGAGCTGAGGTTTTGTTTCCAAGTAAGCCTGGGTGGATGCTGCCGACCGGCCCCACGGGAGCCAGCCTGAGCTCCAAAAAGCCAAGGAAAAGGTAAGCTTAAATTTTATTGGCATAAATATAAAACTACTTTTCTATTTCAAACAAACAAACAAAACACTAAAATACAGTAAAGCATCTTAGAGACAGCTGTATGATAATTCAGAAAATACTTATATCCAACTTGGGGTTACACTGCATACAATTCAACTGCAGCACAGAGCAGAGATTAGCTATAGACTCTCATCTTCTCCCATTAATCAGCCCAGTTCAACTCGTGTGATACGTTGTTTTAAGTTTCTAAGGGATCTGCCATCTAGACACGCTGGAAGAATATACATATGGACTCAATACATAAACCAAACTTGTAAACAGACTGCAAATTGAAACTGCATTTATTGGTTCCCACCAGATTTGAGAGGTGAGAAAACTGAAGGCAATTGGTAAAACTTCGCAAAGTGGAGTCTGGGATGCATCTTGTAAATGCCTTGAAAAGTAGCAAACTAATTGCTCTGAAGGGGTGTAAATTACAGCCTGAAAGTAACAAGTGTAGCTATTTCACAGACATTACCAGTAATCTTTAGTAAAATCTGATGCAACAAGTTAACATCTCTCAGTTTCTCAGTGGAGGGGAATATTCAGTGCAGAACAACTTTAAAAAAAAAAAATCAGTAAAAAAGGAAAAGCACACAGAAAGATATCCTAAAATAATTTTATCTACTATCTTCAGTGAAACTACACATATAGTAAATTTGGATATGTGGATGCAGAGAGAGTTAACTCTTGAATCCACTGGCAATAGTAGCGCTAACGGGGTATAAGAGTGAGAAAGAACTAGGCAGGCAAAATTCTTCTAGGTGCATTTGCAAATTAAACCGGTTCAGAGATACCTCCTGCAATCCTGACTTGGGACAACATTGAGATAAATCCTTAAAACTCTGAGGAGCTGCAGACTCAGCTGGGAATTCAAACACAAATGCAACAGGGACCGAGAGGAACAGGGTGTCTGGGGCTCCACCCAGGGCCACCATAGATGCTCGGTCTCACCAGCATAAGAGAAAGATCAGAACTGGGGGTGAGGAAGGGTTAAAAATTATTCTATTTGCTGAATATTACATTTCATTAAAGTCAAAGATCTAATTTTATTTTCATTACTTATACTTCTGATTTACTTCATACACTTTGCTCAGACAGACTTTTTTTGTTGTTGTTATGAGTCAACTTCATTTCATCAGACAATTCCACATTTCCATTCTTGGGCACCAGCGTCGTACCGGTTTTTTTATGGTTTCCCCACACTCGCACTTCTGAACACACACAGGTATTACCGTGCGCCCTCAGTCCTCGCTGCAAAGGGCCACGGCAAAACCTCATCCACTGCCAAAGTATGTTTGTAATTAGCTTTCTAACCCCTTTATTTATTTTTTTTTTTTAGTTGCAAAAGTCATTTTGAAAACAGGAGCCACACGCCGACTAATGCCTGCTTGAGTTTGCAGAGAGCTCAACACCTTGCTCTGAGCAACCAGCCCCCCCCACCCCTGCCCACGCTGCCGCTTACGCTGACATTTTTCCTAAATATCACGGGCTCCGGCAGCTTTGCCATAGGACAGGGATTTCCAACACCGCTCCGTACTCCTGAGTTTGGCTAGAAGACAGGAATAAAAGGCATTTCACCGAGGTACAACCTACGAGCTGTGCTTAAGGAATTCAGGCTGCAGTGAAGAGGTCGGAGACGATGGGGCTTGGTGGCGCCAGGGATGCAGGGACCACGAGAAGCCGACAAAGATCTCTTCTGTCGGTATCAAAGACAAAACTCAGGGCTAAACTCCTGATTAGATGTATTGAGCCAACACAGAGCGCTGAAATGAGAGGAGCTAAAACACATGTGGACAACATATTTTTAGACGAGTTACAATTTACAAGACTTTTCTTCCTTATGTTGCCTAATTGCTTGTCATTCAGCGGGAGATGCTGCTGGGTGCACAGCACCTGCGCCTCTCCCCAGATTCAGTGGGCGTCGTGGATGCTCAGCAGCTCCCAGGATGAGGCCAAAAATACATTTATTCGCTAACGGGTTTTTCCACAGCACGCTAAATATTTTAACTGCAATATTTATATTTGGCGATGACAAATTATGATTCGGTCAAACCCTCCCATTGCACTTGTCAGGATACAGCCGGAATAAGAACAGATTAAAAAGCAAAGGCTTTCTGATAAAGGTCCTCAAATCTGATATATGCTTATCACAGAGCAATCAAATACGGTTAGTTAAACTGATGGGAGCCCAGACCTGGTCACTTATACCCACACCTCCGTGTGTTTCGGTACAACCCCCCCAGATCCCAAATGGCAATGCTCCCACAGACGCAGGAGCCAGAACACATCAATTGTGCAATAAGGAATGTAGAGAACTACAAGCCTCGTGTCACAGAGCAATTTATAACCGCCAAGAAAACAGCTTAGCCCAGTATGAAGAACAGGGAGACGGAGTGAAGACCAGAGCATTAGATCAGATACACCATTTTGGATGAAATACAGTTTTTCACCATCTAAGTGTACTTCAAGAGACCTATACTGAGGAATGCTTGGAAGTAACATGCAGGATGTTATTGTGGATGTTAGTTCTGCCCCAAAGTGCTTGTAAGGGCAACCAGCAAGTGCTGCTTGGAGAAGTGCTTCAGAAAAAAAAAAAATTTAGAAAATAAAAAACAGATTTGATGCAAGCAGAGACTCTACCCAAACAGGAGAACGGAGCCAAGTCCCACAGAAATCAGCTGGCACCAACAAGGTCTGTAGCCACTTGAGAAAATAAATCAGCGGAGGGTTTTTTCTGACTAAGGCATACAGAATTCAACCTATAATGAATCACTGCATGTTTTTATGAATCACTAAATAGCCAGCAAAGTTGCTCGAGCCTTATCAAAGCCGGACTGCAAAGCTGACACTCGGCGCCGTGACGGGAAGCAGGTTTAATCGCCGCCGAGCAATTAACGTTATGTCCCCGGTTCCAACCGGCCGTACAGTAAAACCCCTCGCAGCTAAGCAAGGTGCTGGCGATGGACACAAAGTCAGGATTCCTCCCAACTGCTCCACCTCAGGCACATGGATGGCACCAGCTGCCAACTGCCACCCCAGCCCGTCGCTGGGATCCACCCGCGTGACCCATCACAGGCCAGGAGCCACCGCCAAATTCCCCTCCCTGAGGTGCAGGGACATCGAGGGATTGACACAAAAGGGACTTGACACTTCATTGATCAAAACGTTAGCAACAGCAAAGAACATCTATTAAAGAAAACACCCATCCGGATAGGGGCATAGCTCGGTGTTTCTGTAGAGCCGTTAATTAACGGCGGCACTTGAGAAGAGCAGGGAAAGGACCTGGCAGGATTGTAAAAACCTGCTCTGTGCCACCCAACGTGCACACCCGGTACACAAAGTCCCACCCACAGACCTCTATAAATAAACCCACGTAGGAGATCCAGGACTGAAGAAATAAGTAAGTTTGCTTCCAATTATATATCTTTTTTTTTTTAAAAAAAAGGCAAATTAGATGGAAATCAGTAATATCAGAGGGAAAATACAACACAACTTGAGAGTGAAAAACCAATTTCAACCATTGTCCATATCACAAGAACTGTACTTGGGCTGTTTATTTGCTCTAAACTGTCATGTACAAGTGACTTTCTGGTCGAATTTGGGTTTGGAGGTAACCCTGGAACTCGGAAAGAGACTCCTGGGCTGCAGCCATCACTTTGGAAAGCTGAAGAATGACACTACACAGCAAACAGCTCGACAACAGTCAACCGTGAAAATCAGACCCGGAGCCAGTCCGAACACTTTCTGCTCCTTTGATTAAGCTTTAATGGACACAACTCTTTGATTATTGCTCCCACACCTGAGAAGCAGCTCTGTGCGGTTCTTTTGCTTTCAGTTGTTTGAGAATTCAGAAGTTTGTTGATTTTATAAACACAAAACCAGGCAAAGGGGGGTGGGGGGGGATTTTTTCCAGGTTGTTGTTAACATTCCCAAAGGCAGCACAGCTATTAAAAACGCAAACGTGCATCTACTACATCTGCCCACTCCCCCGTTTTCCCTCCGATGCGCAACCCTTTGGGCGGCCGCGTGCCTCTGGCCAGGCAGGCTCCCGGCCCCGTAAGCTGATCCCCCCCCCACCTGTCCCCCCGAGAACCAGGCAACAGCTTTTTTTAGCTATTTCTAAGCCTGGCAGTAACCCCCTCTGCTTAAGCCACAGAGGGAAACCATCCTTTTGGCCCAGCCGCGGAGGATTTCCACCTGCTCCAGGCCACAGGTCCGGGCTATCTCTGCTACCGACAAATATTCGGAGTGGCCGGGAGGCTTTGGTGGTGACCGGGATTGAGAGGGGTTTGCAGTGAGCCCCACGCGAGATACACTCGATGGCACTGCCCCAATTGCGGTGGCATTTGGTGTGTTGGATGCTGATGTGCCCAAGTCCGTGGCGCAAACTCCATGGTGCAGTGGGATGCAGGTCCCTGCCTCCACCGGGAGCATCCTGTGGGACCACCCCCAAGAACCAACAGGGACCCACCAGGAACCAGATGCGCAGGATGAGACACTTCTGCATGTTGGACAGACGGACAAGTCTGTGGGCAGCCTGGGGAGACAGGGGTGAAGTCTTTCTGCTTCGTGGCAGGGGGAAGCCTGCACAAGTTTTGGAGCTGAAACACCGCAGGGGAGACGCACGGGGCTGCGTTCCCACACTGGGAAACACTCGGTGAGCACGGGGGGAGGCAGACGTTGGCATCGGGTGGCATGGATAGGGGGCCTTCTCCTCCTCTCCCCATTCCCAAAAATAAACCCCAAAGAGATCAAAGGACAACTCTCCCATTGAGGAAAAGCACCGTTGAGGGAGATGCTGCTTTTCAGAAGAGGTTTGTGCTTCCCAGTGAGCAAGCACCTCGGGCAAGCTCTTCAGGCTCAGATTTTAGGAAACTTCAGTCACGTCCCTTCCTTCCGTAACAGAGGGAGATTTTAACGCAAACGTAAATCTGTGCTTCTGGGTGGGGAAGAAGAGCCACCAAAACTGCACAAGGGGCCAGAAACCACCTTTGTGTTGCCACCTGCTCTTTCAAGTTACTTCTTAATAATACCACGACAGGCATTTGAGGAATCTCAGCCCTTGTCACAGTGATCCGTCCACGCTTCTCCTTGAGCAGCCTCCCCCATCTAGCTGCTTTCCAAGCATCCCAGCCCTGCTGCGATGTCCCTTGTCCCTGAGCTGCCCGACCTCCGGCTGCCTGGGGTCCGGCACAGCCCCAGCTCCTGAGCAAGACACACATCTCCTCGCTCCGAGGTTTCTCAACTCAGCTTCGTTAAACAGCTTCAGAAAATCACAACCACCAGCACTGCGAGCACTCGCGCCAAGAAACTTAAGAGCCGACACCGAAGGATTATTCTCACGGCGATGCCTGGGACTGCTGGCAACCGGGAGAAGGGGGGGGGGAAAAAATCCCAGCAAGGAGCTTGTCCCTGCTGCTGCGATACACCATGAGCTTTGTTCTGCTACAACCGAAAGAGACCGGCTCCGACAGCAATAACGCTCCAACACGGGGCTTATGTAGTTTCATTAAATTTCTGCTTCGCTATTAAGCGACCATCACAATTTCCATCTAATATTATATCAGGCGGGCAAGTTCTGCGAAGGCACTCGCTCTCCTGTGAATTCTGAGGAGAGACGCCGAAAGGCAAAATAAAAAGCACAGCCTCACCCCAGGGCGGCACGAGCACACCTGAACCCTCTTCCACACCAACCTCCGGCGCTCAGGTGCTGCTGCTTTGGTTTCTTCCAGCTGTGGGTGAATTTGGCAGCGATACCAGCTTCGGGGATGACGAAGCCTGAGTGCGGCGTGGGAGAGCCAGACCCCACCAAAGCCAAAGGAGAAGGCTTCTCCCTCCCGCCTGCCCCCAAAGTTTTGAAAGATGATCACCTGCTTTAAAGGGACCAGATCTGCCCTGTCTCAGCTGTAATCACAACACAGTGTCCTCCCTAAGACCCTCCAAGACCACGTATAGCACTTTTGTTTTGTTACGGAACCATCATCTACATTGAATATTTATACAGCTAAAGCATCACTGTGGTCATCAACTACTTGTTTACTTCTCCCTTCCATCCACACACGTAGAGCAGCCCAGTTCCCCCCTCGCAACGGTGTAAAGCGGAAATATCTCTGCAAAAGTCAATAATTTGTGTAAATCTCATTCAAAGGAGAGGAGACCCGAGGACATAAAAATTGTGGGTTTCCCCTCCAAGTATTTCTGCTAATAACAGACCAAGGCAACGTTCTGGGGAGGATTGTGCAATTCCTCCTAACGACAGCACTCGACTTGGTGTTGTTGCTGAAGAAACCAGTGATCTCAGATGCGCACGGGTTTCTTTGGTTAACTGAAGCGAGATCAATAATAACCATATTAATAAATAATGCTTTTAATAGCAGCGGCAGGATATAGGCAGCAAAACTGCAGGCAGGTATCAGGGGTAGGTAAAAGCATTAATTATCTGCACAGTGTCAATGCTTCTGAGCTGACGTGCTGAGCAAAGCTAAAAGCTCACTTTCTGAAGATTATCAAGACAGACTGACAACTCTCTGCTTGCACACAAGCATTTTGGGTAAAATTCAATTTTCTGGATGTCACAACCAAAAGGAACATGCTGCTTTTTTTTTTTTTTTCCATTTAACATTAATAAACTGGGTAAAGGACACAGGGGAGGGGGGAGATTTAGAGGCTTGACTGTCCTCTTCCTTCCCTGACTGCAAGTTACAAAAGAACAAAAGCAAAGGGGAGTTTTTGGGGACCTGGGGTGAGCGCGGCGTGTGCCTTCCCCAGACCAACTCCAACCCGCTCCATTTTTCTGCGCCGGGAAAGCGCACATGCACTCCGAGCTCTCTTACATAAACAGCCAGAGGGTCAGCGCCTGTCTGAAATTCCCCACCGCGTCTAAAATAAATACGAGGTTGTCTTTAAACTTCCCTCCTTCCTGCCCCACCGAGAGATGACTGAAGTTGAGGGGTTTCTCCCCTCTGCGGGTCCTGGGGCGGGGGGGGAGCTGCTGCTCAGCATCCTCCACCAGGCACCTTGTCCTGCCCTGTCCCTCTCGTTCCCACACCGGACGGTCGGATGATGCTGGTGGAGCCGAGGGGACCTTGGCGTGTGTCCCCCCAGCTGAAGCCAGTGGGATGGGCAGGGGAGAGGGGGACTCGCTCTCCGCCTGTTCCGCGGAGCCCCACATCCCCCTCCTCGAGGTCGTGGATCGGGACACCAGAGAGAGGGGACACTCAGGGGACCCCGGAGGCTCCGTGGCATCCCCGTGCGCTGGAGGGAGCCGTAAGCCCCGGGGACTCAGAGCCCCGACGGGGTGTTCTGGGTTTCGGGGAGGCGTCCCAGAGCAGGGGGGGGTCCCAATCGGCCGGGGGTCCCTGGAGGAAAGGATATGGGTTACAGACCAGCCTGAGGCACCAGCTGCGCGGGCGGGTGGTTTGCTTGAGGCAGAAGAAGGCGGTGGGTGCCAGCGCCGGGTAAGGCACCTGCTCCTCCTCCTCGGAGGCCAAGTCCGGCGGCGGGTCGCGGCCGGGGGAGCCGCCGGGACCGGAGCCGGCATCCTCCGGCGGCTGCTCGGCGGGGCGGCGGGGCGGCGCGGCGATGGGCACCCGCACCTCACCGCCGGCCGGGCGCGGCAGCGGCTCTCGGCTCTCGCCATCGGTCATGGTAGCGGCCGGGACCTGCGGGGCAAGGGCAGGGGGTCAGGGGCGGCCGCCCCCCCTGCCCGGGCCACACCTGGGGACAGGGTGTCACCCCGCCGTCACCTCCCAGTAACACCCAGTGAGCCCCAGGAACCACCAGTTCTCCTGGTAACTCCCAGCCGCTCCCAGTCTGCCCAGTAACCCCCAATTCCCCCCAGTAACCCCCAATTCCTTCAGTAACTCTCAGTCCTCCCAGTAACTCCCAGCCGCTCCCAGTAACCCCCAATTCCCCC
>JAOXNO010000070.1:5897902-5911790 GCA_028565335.1 Limnodromus scolopaceus
TGGTAACTAATTGGGGTGTTAAATGGCCCGGTTCAGGGAAACATAAAGTTTAACATAATTGTAAGCTCATTTTGCAAACTGAGTACAGCACAGGCTCTGTCTCCGGCTGAATGGACATCAACACGTGCTTTCAAATTTCCCTGACTGGGATTATTCAGGGCGACTAGGAGTGGGATGGGAGCCTTTCCCACCTCCCTGTGGGCAGTCTGGAAGCATTAGTCCCTCTCATGGGATGCAGGTGGCTTTGCTGGGAGAGCCCCGAGCCGTCCGTCCGCCTGCAAACCATCCCCTGCCACCGGAGCAGGCAGTCCCGGCGCTGCTGCCTGCGAGAAGTTAATATCCTCAGCTGAGTTTGTAATTCATCATGTTTTCCCGAGAAAACAGCTTCATCAAAGGCACTCCTGAGAGGTTTTATCTTCCGCCGGCTGCACGCGGGATAACACAAACAAATCCTCGCTCCCCGCTTTTCACCTTCGCTCCTTTTTTTCATTTTTTGCAGGGCTGTTTTCCTGGCAGCGACGCAGCGAGATCACAGCGTGCCTGTACGTGTTTGCCGCCGAGCAGACGCCGCGACAAGGCTGTGATCGGGCGTGCAAATCGCTTTATTTTGAAATCGCCGAGTTCAAAAGCGTGCTCCTCCCCTCCCCTCCCCTCTGCCGCCCGCCTTGCGCCCGCGGAGCTGGTGGGACCGGGACCCGGGGAGGGGGGCGGCGGGATGTGCCACCTGCCCCGCACATCGTCACATCGCCCTCCGCTCCCTGTGAGCTCCTCAAGCCGCTGTCTTTAGGGGGGAAAAAAAAAGGCAAAAAAAGTCTAAGGCAAAGCAGGGTGGCAGCGCCGAGCCAGGTGCTCCATCCACGTGGAAAGGAAAGGTGTAGGAGCCCTTCATTCATCTCAGCCTAATTGGCCTTGAGTCCTGCTAATTAGCCAGGAAGCTTTCCAAAGTAATACAGATATATCTGATATTTCTACAACAGCCTTTTCCTCTTCTAACATTTGCACAGTCAGATGCAAGGTAATAAAGGCATCTGGGCCCTCCTGCTTCCAGTTTGGGCTGCTTGAAGGTTGTTTATCTGCCTGGAGAGGTCTGCCCTGGAGCTGTGGAGGGGGAAAAGGTGCTCCTTGGCTTGAAGACAACAAGGAGCTCCAGATCTCCAGCACTTCAAAACCCTTTGGAGATGGCTACGGTGGAAACGGAGGCTCTTCAAAACAAAGAGCCCCTTTAGAAATGCATCCGACAGCTAAAGGCGTGGGAAGATCATCCCGAGCTTCTGCAACTCTCTTTATCACTAGAAATACTATATGATAACACAAATACTTGGAGATTTTTGCTCACAGCTATAATTTTTGCTCAAAAAAAGGAAAAAATTCCTAAGCAAACAAACTCTATTGGAACAGCGTGAAGTTGATATGAGCAACAAACAGCTGCGATGTGGTGCAGGGATTGTGCAAAACCGAACACGTCTCCAAGAAACGGAGCAGCGAGTCTAACACAGAACCCCTCCTTCAGCTCTGAGGTGCAAAAATGCAGCTTCCAAGCACCCCAGAAAGGCTCCCTGGTGCCCTGCAGCGTGTGAGAGAGGTTATAAAAGTCTATTCAAGCTAAGCCAAGTCTACCACGCTGTTACGCACTAATTATAACGGTCTGGTTCTCGTCGGGCAGGTGCGCGTGGGTGTCCACACTGATTTCTACTCGTGGCAGGGCTGTTTGTGCTATTTCCATGGACCTTTACGGTGCTTTCCCCATCAGAGGTATATTCTTCTTTCGCCGCTTGAAGCCCTGTTCATCATGATGGGAGTTACGCATCTTATTCCCTTCTCAGCAGGACCAAGCCCTTCGAGGGGAGGATGCAATTAAGATCACTAAATCGTAGGACTTTACCTCATCTCGGTGAACACAGAGGGATTTTTGTTGTTGTTTCCCGTTTGTAGGAGGAAGGAAACCCAGGGCCCGGTGGGGATGTTGCTTAGCAACTGATCGGGACCCGCACGCTGTTAAACGCAAAAAGATAAAATGCAAAGAAAATAAATAATATCTCATTTAAAACAACCTTACGGGTTTCACCTGACAAAGACGGAGCCAGCCTGCCAGTGTATCTGCAGCCTTATCAGCAAGGGGATGATACACTGCCTTACACGTGGCAGTGTTTTGCAAGCAGGGCATTACCCTTTTGTACAGTATTTTATGCTTTGTTAACTGCTTAGCTGCCAAATAAAGTGCATTTAAAAAAAAAATGAGGGCTCCTGGCTGCCTTATTTCTCAGTCAGACCAAAATAGGGGTCAAGCAATAAGAGCTTGATGTGCTTTGGAGGCACCATGAACTTCCAACGCAGCTGGCAACAAATTCTTTTTTTCACTGAGAAAAGTGCGTGCACCCCAAAGCCAGTTTGGATGGAAAATGTTCAGCCAGACACAGATTTCTGCTGAAAGTTGGCTCCTTCAAAAAACACAGTCCTCAAATATTCCTTCTTCCCCTGCCAAATCCCACGTCCTCGTGTTGATCTCCAGCAAAACCTCTGCTCACTCATGGGGTTGGAAGAGTTGATCCTGTGTCGAGGTTGCTCGCTTCCCAAACCTCAGAGGCACACACGCGTGCTCGTGGAATAAAGGAGATGCTGCGATGGGTAACAGCCCCCACACTCAGGACAGCACTGGAGAAGTGGTGGGAGCTTGGCTGGTTGGCACATGTCAAATGAGACAAACTATGATCATTCCTGATGTGCCTCTGGTGAGAGAGGCAGGATGTCTCAATAGGTCTTTTCCATCTCTAATTTCCAGGAAGCTTTGAAAAAGCGTGACAATGATAAAAAATAACAATAGTGGCAAAGCATCCAATGAATCTCAATTGATTTCTTTAGCTGAAATGATGCAACCTCTAATCCCGCTCTCCAGATAGATCATTGCTGATGGCTCTGTGTCGGCATTGTGAAAGTGCCTCTCTCTGCAAGAAGATGCACTCAGAGGATTATGAAATAACAATAAGGATAATCCCAGACAAACAAAAGAGGCAGTCAAGCCTCTGGCTTTTGGTGTACTGCTTCAAGTGGGCTGTAGTATTTTCTGTTCCTTTCTGCTAATTGTGATGGTGAATAAGCAATTCTGGGTGGGGAAACTGTGACCCTTTTGGCAGCAAATTCCAGAGGATGCAATTTATATCTCTGGCTCCTTCAAACCTGGGCAAGTCCTGGGGGACTGAGGAGGAATAATGGAGTTTGAGATTCTGTGACCGTTACCCATTCATAGGTGAGCACCAAGACCTTATTTTAAGCTTGGCCTCTGACTTGCCTCCTTCAAGCAACGTGAAGCTACTCTGTACGTGTCAGTTTTTCCTAATCTTTTAAATATTGAGTAGACTCGGGTTGAGTACACTCAAACAGGAAGCAGAGCATGTCTGCTGTACAGAAAGAATTGCTATTGTCCACCTTCCAGCTAGGCATAGGAGAGATTATTTTGATGACGAGAAGATGCAGTGAGGGATGTTAATCCATATTTACAAGGGAAGGAGGTAAAATTTGGCTGGAGATTAGTCGCAGAATGACCAGGCATTGAGAAGGCTCCTTTCTACACACACTACCGAAACACAGTGAAACACAGACCAAGCTTATGTAGTTGAAGGGCATTTTAGGTTAAAATCTAGTGTTGTGAAAAACTTTTACAGTGAAAGGAGATTTTAACATTTTCTCTTTTCCTACTGCAAGTGTTTAAACCTCCTGGCAGAGGAAAACTGAGTTCCTTTTCTAGTAATGTGGATGAAAACTGACATGGGGAGGCTGGCTCCAACTCTGAGAAGGCTACCCCCTTCCACAATCCATTTTCTGTCCTCTCCCCCTCCTCTCAGGCTGCTAACACGGGTATGAGTTAGTGCAGTGGGTGGAAAGGATTCCCCTCTGGATCCGTGCTGATCCCGCGGGAACGCCTGGAGCCTCAGCACACTCTTTTCCATTATGTCCCCCATCAACTATTGCATCTGATCAGCAGTGGATCAGCAATGACCTAAACACTATAGAACATAAATAATTCTGAATGGGAAAGATTTCCACACCTTTTTTCTGGGTCTTGGGCCAGAGCGACGGGCACTGCCACGTACATGCCCATCAGCGTGTCACCTTGCAGCTGTGGGACGCCTTCTAAGCTGCTGAGAGTTTGAAGCCACCAACCAAGACCAACTGGCAAATTGTAGTGTCAAGACTTTGATTAAGTATTTAGTTAATAGGACTGATTTCTTGGTGTGTGGCAATTTCATTTGCTGTGAAAACAGTCTGTGGAGGAGCACACACACAGCCTGAGCAGAAAGAATGAGCATTTAAACTCACATTTCATGTAGTCTGACACACCTTTATTCAAATGAGAATTGAAGGAACAATATTCCAAAGCCATAAACATTTTTATTCAATTAACACTTGAAATGCAAAGTTAATTTATTTGGGACATTTAAGTTTAATTTCTGTCTAATTGGAATGTTATGGTATTTTAAAATGGCAATTGTATATTAAAAATATATCTGCTCTTTTGAGCCCTAACAAGCTGGAACTGCAGAGATGCTAAAGAGATGCTAAAGACTCAATAGATGTTTTTAATAATCTCATTTGGTGTTTAACATAGAGGAATGAGCTGTTTAATTTTAAATCTTAGGAGACACATCTATTTGCAAATAATAGTGGTGCTTTTTGCATAATACTGAAATGCCAGCCGATTTTTTCCAGGTTTGCTCTCAACTATACCCTGAATAATTAATTAGCATTAAACTGGCATAAAGAACCCACCTCATGAATCCATATTAAATCCTATTGAATCCATATTAAATCTCAATTTCCAAAGCGACGAGGGCTAAGCGGGCAAAGCAACAGTGCGGGAGGTGGGATGAGAAAAGCGAGCATCTCTGTAGAGAATACGCTGTTCGGTGGCGTTGCTGTCATCTAGAGGGCAACACGCATTGCTGCTTCCTGGAAAAGCTGCTTAACGCAACCCTTATTAATAGCGGCGCTGCTGCTTGGCCAGGCGTGCTCCGGTTTCGCTCGCCGGCGGGGAGGTAGCCAAGCTGGAGTCTTGCTCTATTGCTGTATCGATTGTGTGCAAGGCTTTGCTCTCCCCTCCCCTGGTTGTACCTCTGTGCAGCTCAAGGCAGCATCTGCCTTTCTGAATTATGAATGTTTTCCCAGCTGCCCCCACACAGGAATTTATCTTATTATTATTATTTATTATTTTTTTTTTGGTAGGAAGTCCTAATTTGAGGATCGCACTGGGTATATTTCTCCCGTTTCCTGTGATTGCTCTCCCCTAGGAAACGCTGTGTTATCACTGAATTTTGTGTGCAGATTGAAAACCGCATTTACATCCCCGGTCAGCTTTTTTGGGGTTCTCTGGGTTTTGATGTTTTGGGGTTGGTTTTTTTTTTGTGAAGGCATTATGTGTCACCTTGAAGTGGATTGCTGCGAGCTTCTCTGTCTGCTCCCCCTGCGTAGGTGTGTGTATGTATCAATGGCGGATGACATCAGGCGATTTAAAAGTTAACGACATCTTTTCAAAGAAAACCTCCATCTGGGTAACAGAGCACATTGTTTTCCCTAAAAATGAAACTTGAAACTTTAAATGGTGAGTTCATCTCTAAATGCTGTTGAATCCAGTGTCTGGCCAACTGCATTTTAAAGCCCCTTTCTGGAAGACTTCCACACAATCTGTCATTCAGTCAGCTTCCTTGTTATGCTTGGATTTGACGTCAGGTTTGTGTCTATAACATGGCTCCTGATTGACAAGGATGTTATTTTATATATGACTCTGAAATCATATTAATATATAAGAGGATTTCAAGCCTTTTTCTCTTTCTAGGAGAATTTTCTTTGCTGTTAAACAATAATGTATATACTATGAAAAGGAAGCATCGACATGGTGTCAAGATGACACAGTTTTCCAAGTGTTGTCAAGGACGTGCGTTGTACAAGGTATGTACCAGCACTCTTTGCTCCGGATTAAATGTTCCCCAGGGAAAGCCCTGGAGTCCATTCCCCAGTCCTGCACAGCCCATTTTGCACCGACTCTGCACCCAGCTCCAAATTCCTGTGATTATCCAAAACACTGGAGCATCCTGAGCCTGCACAGCAACGTCAGGAATCTATCTGGCAGGATTTCCTCCTGGCTTCCCCCCTCTGAAGAGGATTTCTGGTTCTGCCATCTTCTCGGAGACCTGTTGTTCAGAGCTTTCTTAAAATATTCAGTGACACAGGGCAGACCCCCAGACTTAGATGAACTTTGTGACTTCTTGCCCAACAACTTCACCCAGACTGACCCTTTCTGGAAAGTTTTGGTTGCTTGGTTTGGATTTAGGGGAAAATGCCTTTCTCTCTGATTTACCCCAGTTTTGAGTTCTTTTCCAGTTGCTGGGTGGAAGAGCTGTGCCATTGCTTCGTGGAAAATCTCCAATGACTCTGGGCTGACTGGAAGGACCAGACCCATCAGGGGAAACCATTTTTGGGAGATTTCTACAAGGACAAGAGGAGGTCCCTCGCTGTCAGCACAATTCTCCAGCTCTGTGTTGGGATCTCTGAGACTGCAGAGACCCACCGAGTGCAATCAGCCCTTGCAAGATCCGTACTTGCTAGTTGGCAGATATCATCCTGGAAGAAGATTTGGGTTTTTTATCTGCCCCAGACATGCCCCTGGCATGAAACAAATTCTCTTGCCAGCCCAACATGTATTCTGTGCTGCCACCCAGGGACGCAGAAGGAAACGGATCAACGGGTTTGCCAATTAAAATTTCAGGAAACTTCATCCTCCCCGATGCCAGCTGGTAAGGCACAATTAAAAATTAAAGGTAGCGATGCTTTCACATTCCCATAGTTGAACCTCGCCTGGCTTCCCTGAGGATCCCGTTATTGTGTTATTCCATGCACCGAGGTGGAAGCGAAATAGCCTTGGGTGGCCAGAGGGGCCAGGCTGGTGTCCCCCTCTGTGAGCTTCCCAGGGAAGCTCAGGAAACTTTGCAGAACATGATCGACTCAAAACCTCCACGTGTGCTCATCACGAGTAAGGTGCAGAGAGCAGTGATGGGAGGTAATCCCATAATCATCTGCAGAAGATGACTCTCCCGATAAGCAGATACACCGGCTGAGCAAGCAAATGGGTCTGTTAATCATAATTGTGCTCTGAAGCACTTAAAAACAAGCACTTGAGCGCTCCAAGATGCGCAGAGGAAAAGATAAAGCAGCCATGAAAGTAAACTCTGCTTGGGCAGGAGAGCTGCCACCTCCGGCCGCAGGGAAAGGCACTTCCAGCTTTCCTCGCCCTCCTCCTGGAGATAATGCCCTTCAATTTAATTTTACGTTACAGACATCGCGGCATCAATCAGGCAGTTGCAAATTGGTAGAGCCGCTATTCATTTTGTCTGTAAATCAGGAGTGTGTGGCACGACTGAAGTTATGCTTCTCATGCATGCATAAAATTAAATTCGAACCCATTGGCAGTATCGTTAATATGCTGCGTTAAAGACAGATGTCTGGGTTGACTAAACCCGGAAAATAAATGAATAAACATTGTAATAAGGTTTCAACTCCGACAATCCACTGAAACCAGCGCAGGTACAATAATTTACACCAGTTACAGCTTCTTCAAGTGCTGAGGAACACATTGATTATATTGCCAAGTGTCTGCTGTTCACTTGCCAGTCTCCCTAAGAGAGCCCCCAAAATGATCTTCTCCTCATTACTATGCTGGTTGTTAACGAGGCCCGATCATGTTGGGATTCTCTATGTGTGGACGTCATCTGGATGCCAACATATGAAGCGTTCCCTGTTTGGCTTTGGAAAGGCAGTTACAATGAAATTCAGAGCCAGGTCGAGATGTGCCTCCAGCTGACGTCTCCCATCTGAAGACCTGACTCACATGCCCGAGGCTGCGGAGTCTGAGCTGCGAGGCGGCAACATCAGAAGTGCCAAAGCAAGGACTTTCCAGAAAGGCTGGAGGAACAGGGCTGTAAACAGATTATTCTTGTTTGTTTACGATGCCCTTGGCTGTTCTAGTTTGTGGAAAGGGCTGACCTGTTTCCACCCTTCCTGAGCAATTCATTAGAAGGAGCTCGTCAAGCTCAGAGCGATCTGCACGGCACATTTGCATGCTGAGATAAATGGTGATTGTGACAGAGCGTGAGAGCGATCAGGACTGATACAGATGGGTCCGGTTTGATCAGTCAGGTACAGTGCCAGAAGCGTGGCCAGAACTGGTGTCAGGAACCTAGTGGAATCTTCAAGGGAGCTGAGGAGCAGCTGTCTGGATCCAGAGCCCCCTTGGCAGCGGGAAAAGATGTTGGACTGGCTGGAAGAAAACTGCTGACCAAGGAACGAGCCTGTCACCAGCTCGGTCAGAATAAAAGCTGTAACTCCATACCCATGTGCATGTCTACACACAAGGTTATTCAGTGGTCCACTTGCTTCCTTCAAGCCATGCTACTCCAACCAACAGCATCTGGGAGAGTGGTACAGACCGGAAGTCCTCTGGGTGCTGCTACCCACTGTCTGCAAGTCCAAGGCACCATCTGTACCTTGGAGAGACTTTTGTGTGCTGCTGGAGAAAGTCTGAAGATGCACCACCAAGCCATGGTGCCCTTGTAGGAAGGTGCCACTGTCCATGGGGCTGGATGGATGCATTCAGCTCCAGATAGCAGAACCTTTCACTGAACCTAGAAGATTTCTCCATAGCAAAGCTTCTCCTTCCCGGCAAGCTTCTGAAAAGCCTTCCCTGGGCCAGCCCACACAAAAATAAGAAATAGAGAGGTAGGATGGCAAATGCATCCTTAGATGTCCACAGCATGTACATCTGAGCTCATCCTTGAAATTGTCTTGCTAGTCTGTAGGAGAAAAAGGCATTTTTAGAGCATGATTCATTGACCTATTTTAGACAGCTCCATAAGGACAAGATGAATCACCTTCTTGGGTGCCTACTTCTCTCCATTCATGGGGAGTCTGGATGACTAGTGCAGGCAAAGGCATTTACACTGTAAAACATGAAAAGGAGGTGTGATGAGTGTTGATGTGGGGTCCTCTGGTGTCTCCATGGCAGTGGCAGGTTGGAGCAGCCCTAAAGTCTGCTGCAGCCCCATCTCATCTGCAAAAGGGGGTGCAAATAGTCTCCCCTCTGCTGTTATGTCTACCCCTCTCCCCAGTTCAGGTGTGAACTAGGATTTCCCCGTCTGCATTATGGCCAGCACAGGGGCTTGGTGTGTGTTTCGGTCTCTGAATGCTCTTACAGCACATCAAACATGTCAGGATGTCCCACTTCTCACTTGGTATGAGATGAGCACCTAACGTTGCCAGAGTGCTCTTTAAATGGTGGTTCTGCCACGTGAATTTGCAAAACTGGGCTGGAAATTGAATGCAAAAATATTTTCTTGTGAGTTCCTCCTGCTTGGTACATCTGGCCAGGTTGGAGAGGTCATAAAAACAGTTTTTCCTTGGGTATTTTGGCACTTCCAGCCCCCATCAGTGAGCTGAATGAAGGCAGAAGAGACATTTATAGATAGAACTGTGCAAGAGTTCACATTGAGCTTCAGGTTTCCAAACTGCCTCCTCCAAGGTTGGGTTCAAGTCTTGTCTGAATGTTCATATTAATCAAATGCTACTTGCACACATAACACCTACCACCTTCCAGAGGAGAAAAATGAATTCATTAGCAGGAAACGTTAACAACTGAGGGAGCATTGTTTTCTGCATTGAACAGCAACCAAACCAGAAAATAATGGAGATGGTATAATTTAGCCCTAGCACAGGGGTTACAGCTTCAGCCTTCCTTCTGCCCATGAAGTCCTTCCTGCAAACCCCATCATCCGTCCCTTTGCCCAGCAGGGTTCCTTTAACTTTTCCTTTTAAATAATAACCTTTGCAATATCCCCCCAGTTTGGCAGGTCAAGAAAGGTTTATTACGGCAGCTTTCTTACTACAATAGCCTTGGCACCAAGAAAAGCCAGGAAATTGGTGTTAGAGGCTGGTTTTGATGGACAACACATCCTGGGCATGGATTTGTTTCCTCAGTCGGTTGCTGGAGCTGAGCCGAGCTTCTGTCATTGCCGTTTCATACAATAGCGTGTCAATCAGAGAAAGTAAAAGCTCTTGTATTTTTTCTGTGTCAGAGAAATGTGTAGACACCAGAACTTGACTGCAGTACCCAGCACATGCAGCTCAGTGTGGGGAAACACGCCGGCCCATGCACTGGGAAAGGAAGGGTTTGCTCGGTGCCACAGGCTGGGACGTGTCATGGTGGGAGGGAGAGCTCCCTTTGCTCTGGTACACGATGCCATTGGCACCTGTGTTGAGCCAGGGTACCCTGAAGAACCTTTGTTGAGCCTACAATATGCACCTCGGGACACGCTGTTGGGTCTCAGCCACCACCGAGGGCTTGTGAGCTACTCTGCTTCCCAACAGACCACTGCCCCTGGGGGAGCACTGGGACTATACAGACTCACTTGCAATGAAGTTACGGGGTTTCCTCCAGCAATGCAATGGATTTCATTCTCATTGTGAAGGCAGCAGAAGATCAAGAAACCACCAAGCAAGGCCAACCCAATCCCAGCTGGAGGCTTCCAGCCATTGCAGAGGGTGAATCTGGCTTCAGAGCCGCACGCTGAGGACCAGCCTGTGCCCAGGCTCTTTGCCAGCAATCGCAGAGGGGAAAGCATTCCCCTGGCTTTAATTACAGCATTTTATTTTTTTTTCAAAGCTGGGCTCATCGTAGATACATATCTGATTTGTCTAAACCAGTTGCACCTCTCCCCCTCCTGCAATGAGGCGGGCAGGGACCTTCACACAAGCAAAAAAAATATTGTATGTCATGATGTCACGTTTGCAGCAGCTGCTAACACGCTGATGGGGTCAGTGCCACGTGTGTGAGCAGGGGAATTGCCGCTCCTGCCATGGTCCTTGCACTTCTGCTAAGTCCTAAAGCTGGTGGAAACACCGAGTAACCAGCCTAACAGCTAAACAGAATAAAGCAAAAATTGCTTCCCTTATTTGATGTGATTATAAAGCAAATATTGCACCCGTGAAGGAAATGGAAGTGACAAGTCCCTTTGCTGCACGATTGGAAGAAGTAACACTTAATAGAGCGCTGCCAACTGATGTGTTGCACGAGGCTGCTCACAGGCGTTAAGTTGGGAAACTGGTGGCAGTACACATTAGCTCAGTCATATTTCATTACGCGGATTTTGCCAGGATGGGGTTTTTCTCTCTTGTCTTTCATTAGCAGGTCCCGGGGAAATGTTGCGGGAGATGATTAAGGTGAGCTCTGCATCGCTGGGCAGGACAGACCCACCCTGGGAGTACATGCCCAGGATGCACTCCCAAAGCAAGTGAAAATACGGGGGAATTGGGCATTTCTGGATGCTGTCTGTGAAGCAAGGCACATGTGTGCTCACTGTCCTAGTTTTTATTGTTCCCATAACATTTCTCCTGAGAACAGTGAAAGCTGGAAAGTTGTACGTTATCCACTGTACCTCATTCACCCTGAGATTTTTTTAACTGAAACCCTTTATTATTTTCCTGTGCATAGGTTGTGGAGGGTTTTTTTGCCTGTTTCCTCTCTTTTGCTGACGATATTTTGAAAACATTTCCCTTTTTCAAACCTATTTGCTTTGGCTAGTCACCCAATCTTCTCCTACCTTCCTAACCTCACCAAAAAAAATCAGCTGGAAATACTAATTTCTCATTCTTCAGAGGTTTTCATGATTCAGGGTTGAGAAAAAATTTTGCGGAAAAAAAAAAAAGCCCCAGATTCTTTCACCCTGACCACTATTCCCTTCACAGTATCTCAGTTTGCAAATACTCTTGTTAAATCCCATGGGATAATTACTATAACTAACATGAAAGTGGCCAAGTTGAAACCACAGAGGATAGACCTGCATCATGGATCATGCCCATGATTATTCTGAAACAAGCCTTATTCTACTCTTCAAGCAAATTGCATAACCCTACCTGTGCTAACAGCTGATTATAAGGAAAGGCTTTCACAATTTGACTCTGTGCAAACAATTGTATTAGAAAAAGGACTGTGTACAAGTCTGATTTTTTTTTTTTCACTCATTCCAGTAAAACTCTGCCCAAATATATTTCACTGGGACTTCGGTCTGCTTTTTCTAATATATGCTTGTTCATAGCTAGTAATGATTGTTGGGTGAGTTCAGTGTCTCTCAAAAGCTACTGATGCTGGAACCTTCAGTACAGGCAAGGGCATAAACAATAATCAGTGGTATTTTTCTTGCAGAATGCCCAAGAAGCTTATAATAAAGACTTTAAAGATTTTTAAAAGGTTTTGAGTAAACCAGTTTTCATTCTTTTTCAATGTTTCTGACTTAAGTAAGATGAAACTTAGTTTAGACCGTATTTATGATGCTGGACTTGAAATGTGCTTTGCAGATGGCATTGTTGCACTGTGACTCTGCTCTTCCGCTTTGGGCTGAAGGACCAGGGCCAGAAGTTGGCTGGCTGAGATCAGTGGAAGACAATGTCTGTGCCTGCACCAGGAAGGGGGAACATCTCACCACCCAGCCCATGGAAATGGTTGTCCAAGCACCAGACAGTTTCTGATGCATGAAAGCTCACTCATCGTATTAGAAATCATATAATGGTTTAGGTTGGAAGGGACCTTAAAGATCACCTCATTCCAAACGCCCTGCCATGGGTAGGGACACGTCCCACTAGAGCAGGTTGCTCAAAGCCCCATCCAGCCTGGCCTTGAATACTTCCAGGGATTGGGCATCCACAACTTCCCTGGGCAACCTGTGCCAGTGTCTTACCACCCTCACAGTGAAAAATGTCTTCCTAATATCTAATCTAAAACCATCCTAAATCCTCCTAAAGAGCTCCTCTCCAGCTTTCTCATGGGTTCCCTTTAGATACTGGAAGGCCCCATAAGGTCAGCATATTTTCTGCTCAGATACATGGCTGGGGTTCAGTAGACAGCTCCTTCCACGTCAAAACACTCATTACAGGAGTGACCAGAAGAGCACAGACAGCTCTGGTTTGCAGATACCCATCACTGCTGGCCTCCTCAGCATCACACAGAGCTGCCCTCTCCACCTCTTTGAAATTAAAGCTAGGGGCAGCTAATAATATGCTAATAGCTAAAAATCAGCTTAATGTGAATAAGAGGAATGTGGGTGTCCTTATTCCAGAATGATCCCAGGCAAGGGGAAAAAAATCCCAGTAAGATTAATTTTACATTTTAATTAGAAAGATGAAGGGGGAAAAAAGAGTTTTGTCAAATATGGGTTTTGTCAGCAGCTTATAAAAATCTTATGGAAACTTTGCTTATAATGAATTTTGTCCTTCTTGTTGGCAATAGCTATGGGAGTGCATTCAGAAGGAAGAAGTTCAGTATCTACTCAATGGATACAAACATACGCCGTGCTTCCAGCTACCCACAGATGCATTTTAAAAATAAAAAGTTTTCCCTAGTAGAGATTGATTTCAGCAGCAAGTCCAGGCAGGTGGTTTGTCCTGCTCCTCCACGGTGTGCAAAGCCAATTTTGCAAACAGATTTCCAGGGTCATCCTTTCCGATCACGCAAGTACACCTTCAACGGCAAATCCTTCAGGGTAAGAGCAGACTCTTTGGTTTGTGCTCCCATCCAGGACTCAGGCGCTCATGGCCTGTATGGCAGAAAGCCATAACCCTCAGAATGTACCTGCTTCTCCACCACCTTGAATTCACTACTGACTGAACCGCTGGCCATAAAACAGCTAAACTGCCATTTCTAGAGATCACCAAAGGCTCCTTGTGCCATTTCCCCACTAGTTCCAGAAAGAATCATAGACTCATAGACTCGTTTGGATTGGAAGGGACCTTAGAGATCATCCAGTTCCAACCCCCCTGCCATGGGCAGGGACACCTCCCACCAGACCAGGTTGCT
>JAOXNO010000070.1:5926807-5962688 GCA_028565335.1 Limnodromus scolopaceus
GAAGGAGACTCCACCACCTCTCTGGGCAGCCTGTTCCAGTGCTCTACCACTCTCACAGTAAAGAAGTTCCTCCTCACTTTTAGGTGGAACTTCTTATACTCAGATTTGTGCCCATTTCCTCTTGTCCTGTCACTGGGCACCACTGAGAAAAGACCAGCCCCGTCCTTCTGACACCCACCCTTTAAGTATTTGTATGCATTGATCAGATCCCCCCTGGATCTTTTTAGTCTTGAGAAGAGAAGACTTAAGTCCCTCAGCCTCTCCTCGTAGGGAAGATCTCTGGGGCATCACCTCTTCCCTCCTCTCTCCCTGACCTGCCTGGCTTTTCCCCAGACTGACACCTGGAGACCAACATTGACCATTCTGAGCGTGATCCTGCTTACATTTTGTTCTGTATCCCAAAATGGGGAGGATGCTACACACCAAGCAACTGCCTGAAAGCAGTGGGGTGAGATACCCCGTCAGCCCCACGGGGCTGTGCACCACTTGGTAGAAAAACCTGCTTCATCCCTGCCTTCATGGCTGAGAGTGCGTTTCAGTTCAACAGACTGGAGCTCACCTTATTGTCTGTGCCCTGCTAAATCCATCACTTTTTAGGCTTCTCAGATGTTTTGCCTTCATTTGCTATCTCTCAATATTGCAGCATACGAAATCCGAGCCCTGGGGATCCCACAGAGCTGGCAGCAGTCCTGTCTCACCTGATTTTTGTCCCTTTGCCATGGCAGGTGCTTCCCCCCTTAGCACCAAGGCACCAAGGAAACAAACAACATGAAATCAGCAATTGCAAGAAGCACACAATGTTTTCAGTGCCTTGAAAAGGATTTTTTTTTCCTTTTTTTTTTGTTTGAAAAATACTAAGGAAACAAGGAACTGGGTCAACCAATTGATCAGTGTGTGGGCCCTCTGCCTTTTGTTCGGGGATTTTTGCAGCAGTCCTGTCCTCCTGAAGCCCAGCCGATCCAAAGGACTCTCTGACTGAGATGTAACATTTCCCTTGACTCGGAAAATCTGCACTGATCTTTTAACAGGGTTTCCCATGGGGTGCCTATAATGTGGATTAAATAAAAGAAAAAAGAACACCCAACTTTTCCCTTTCAGCTACAGGGACTTGCTCAGTACAGTGTGCTTTTATGTTCGGGAGGAGATTTGGAAGCTGGGAGGTTGCAAAGCAGAGAAATGGTTTGATCTGCGAATGCACACTGAATCCCTGTAAACTTCTGTAAGTTTACAGCACAGCTTTCACAGCGAGACTGAAGAGCTGCCAGTGGAGGAGAAGGCATTACACCTGACTGCAAAACACTTTCCACCGATATACATATGCACAGATTATGAAGAGATGACATCTTCACAAGCCTCTTCATGCTCCGAGCACCTCTTCTTTACTGATTGTGAATAATAACTAAGTACTAGTAGGGGGGTGAATTTTTCCTTCCATCCTCATCGGGTCTCCCCAGGGTTTCCATCTCCAGCTACTGTCCACCTTGGCCTGGACTCCTGTTGGACGTACCCCCCTTCTGCTGCTCCAGCAACACCCTATGGGCAGACTTAGAGCTTCAAGAACTTTCAGCAGATGTGGACTCTTCACAAAGCCCACAGTCAACATGATGGGCCAGAACTACACAGCCGGGCTGGATTTTGGGGTGGGAGCTGCCACAATGCCCTGCATGAAGCCAGCCCTGTGGGTCTCTCAGAGCCTGTCCACTTGAGAAAGGCATAGAAACACACCAAGGGACCATCCTAGCGTCCCACGCTCCCTGGGGACTCCCTATTCCCATCCAGCCCCTGCTGTGACAAAAGACACGGTCAGGGAAGGGAGGATGTCAGCATGGCCTTTCTCCTCTCTCAGAGCCCTGGCACCCCCAGAGCCGTGGGGTGCAGCAATGTCCTGATGCAGAGCTATCGCCACTGAAAGCACCACAGACAGCTTGGCCCTGGGATCAAAGTCAGCAGCAGCAAGCCAGACCCCTGGGATGTTCAAAATCCTCCTGTTCCTGCCCCAAATCCCACTCCAGACACCTTTGCTTTGCCTGCACCCCCACCCCCCATGCTGCCCCGCAAAATGCAGCACAACCAACTTATGCCTTTCCCTCCTGTGCATCAATAGCTAAAAAATACCCCACAGCAACAAACTACTCCCCAGAGCACTAATCCCTGCTACAATTACACCGACAAAAAATTCATTGCTATAGCACAGCCATGCTCATTAATCCCCCCCAAAGCTTTCCTTGTCTCTGCCCCCTCTCTCCTTTCTCTCCCCTCCCTCTGCCTGGGTGTGTAAGAGACAGAAAGGAGGGCTAGGACTTCTCCCGTCATGTTCCTCTCCTTCCCTGCTCGAGACAACTAATGAGATCTGCGTGGGCGAATGTCTCCTGCACCGTGTCAGATCTACCCTCACATGGATCGAAGCATGTGATGGGTGCACCACAGGGGGGGTGTGTGTGCATGTGTGTGTGCCGGACAGACTCACGCCGAGCCGGGGACCATGCACACACAGCAGCCGAGGCACAGCCGCGCTCTCCTCCCTTAAAGGTTAAATCAATCCATTATCCTCTTCATTAGGCTTTTGCACGCTGGAATAGCTGTGCAGAAGGGGAGTGGGCTGTCTCTTCCCCTTCCTTGAGCTGTCAGAGGAATGAACTTGAGAGGATTCAAGCTTTAACCCTCCTTCTCCGCTCCCAGATCTCTACCAACATGCTGCCAGTCCTCCGTTCTCCCCCTCCATAAAAGCACCCTAAAAGGAGCAGCAGTGAGAAGCTTTTTTAGGTGCTTGAGCACTGGAGATACTAGGCTGTGAGCAAGTTACGGACTCAGAGAAATCTGATGCAAGTGACACATCGTTTCTTGCTGCTTTGCTCACCCCATAAAAGCTACTTCTCAGTGCTAATCTGTTCTTCTTCCCTTGGGCAAGCTGGGGAGATGAGTCCTGCGCCACATGAAATGAGCTGGGCAGGTCTCAGACCTTCCCAGCACAGGCACGCAGCACCCACTGAGGATCTCAGAGAAGAGGTGTTGGCACTCTAATAACGCTGGATTTATCATATCAGGGACAGGAGGAGACAGACGGCTTTAACCCACTCACAAAATGGTCCCACAGAAGAGAAAGAAAGGCTGAACCCCCCGGCTGTTCATTTCTACGCATACTTAAATCAATCACAGGCCCAGATTTCTGGAGACAAGTGGATAGTTGCTTAGGGCTGATTGGTGTTTTTCTGTCATCATCATTTTATTTTGATTTTCAAGCTGGAAATTCAGCCTCTGCAGAACACAAAATTTCCATAAGAATATTTAGACTTTTCCACCTGTTTTTCAAGGTCCCATCAGAAAAATCAAAATAAGACAATTTTCACAGGGTCATGTTGGATCAAAATCACTGAATCAAAACCAGTGTTTTTCTCTTTTTCTCAACATTCATTTGCTGCCTAGAAACCTCATGGACATCTTAATTTGCCAGTCTCCAGGACTGTCAGTTTATGCATCCCTCCAGCCTTAGGTACATACCTGGGTATGAACTTTTCTGGATCCACTCAGAACTATTTCCTCAGCCTATAGGCTCTATATTAAAAGCAAGAGTTAAAATTTTATACTCAATTACCTAAGAAACAGGGCACCCAGCAAAAATCCATTTACACAAACCTCCAGCAAATGCTTCAGCTAAAAATAAGCTCATTTCCTGCAGTTAAACCTCATACCTGCTGCCGGAAACCTGAATCATGCTGCCAGCAAGATATCTATCTCAAAACACAAACACCACCTTTGGCATTTGAAAACTATTTGGAGATCAGTGGGTGGATCCTAATAGATTACATAAACTATCCTGGAAGGACTATGAGTGAAAACATAAGTGGCGAAGCCAGTGTAAATCAGACCCAGCTGGATTATCCATCTGGGGTAAATCAGCAGGAATCCACGGTCTTCCATGGAGCCCTGTTGATTCATAGCAGCTGACCCCCAATTTCCCTTAAGAAGCCTTTAATTTCAGTGAGTGTGAAAATAGCAGGCAGGTTTTAGCTTCAACGTGTGGTGTTAAGGGTTCTACCCACCACCAAGAGCTTGGAGGAGGCAAGACATTCGGTAGTGCTTCTTTTGGAGGACGATAGGTTTCTCCTGCATGGACTATCCCTTTTCTTGGGACAGTCATAGGAACAAAATCACCTTCTTTAAAGTTAGCAGTCACTTAGCTGGAAAATTTGAATGTGCCATTTTTAATGAGATGTGGTACCAAATGCCTTTACTCACATTCCAGCATATACCCAAGTACAGCTGCTCTGTTCCCTTCCTTCGGTTCACTCTGTAATTACATCACATAAACGCAATCAAGTTCTCTTGGCAAGATTTATTTTCTTTATCCTCCTGGGGCCTAATCTTGTAACCCTATGTGAGTGTATTTAAGGCATCATGGTTTGAGTGCTGCAGTGTCTCCTTGCCTGTTGTGCAGGGCTCTGCACAGCTCCTTGAGGGAGACAGGCAGTATCTCTGTCCTCAGACAAATGGTGGGAAAGAGATGTGAAGAATTTGGTTCCAACCCCACTCTCCTTTATAGATTTCCTGTCCTTGGGTACAAGGTATTTTTGGCCATGAGGTGATACTTCAGATGCTGGGTGCCCTTATGCTCCCTTAGAGGCGCTGGGTGTCTTCAGGAGACAAGAGAGGTGCACCTGCAGTTCCTTCTGGTCTTTATCCTGGTCTGCCACAGACACTTTCCATCTAGTTTTTATTCAATTCAGTTCAAGGTGTTACTAATCACCAAGAAGTCCTGTAGCTCTTTTTAGGACACCACTTCTGCTTTTGGTTTTCTTTACTGTCCTGCCATTTTTCCAGTTTCTCACCTCTTTCTGAGCCGGTAGCATCTGAGGACTTCAGGAGGAGGCAGCCTCTCTCCCCTTTCTCCTTGGCAACATCTGGTTTGATGCAGGTTTCCTTTTCTTCTCACCACCATCATGGCTGCATCCAACCCTCAGCTCAGAAATGAGTGACATCTAGAAAGTATGTTTGTGAGGCAATTAAATCAATAACTTAGGGTGTGAAGTGTCCACACTGCTATATTTACCCTTGTTACAGATCTTGCCAGGTCTTTTGCTCTTCCTGGCAAGAGTTATTTTGCAGAGTTCTTCTCAGTTGCACACTATGTTTGAAGCCTTGATTACTTCCTCCCATCTCTCACATGGCCAAACGTGAGAGCTTTTCATTGATGAAACACAATGAGCAAAATATTCCAACTGTTGGACATAACCACTTTGATCACTGGTCCTGCACAAACACAGGTTACAGATCCCTGTTCACAAATGTACCAAGCTGTATTATAAAACTAGATGGGCATCTTGGTCTCCTTATTTCCATGTGAAGGTTATCCTAAAATCTTGCTGTTCTCATGGTTAGAAATATTCATTTAATGTCCAGCCTAAATTGCAAGACTAGCTTCTCCCACGCCATTGCTCTTTACAAAATTCTTCTCTCTTCTTGGCGCTTACTCCCAATGTCTTCTATTACAAGCCATGGTGGCTCCTCAGTGCTCATTTTGGTAGGAAAGGTGTCTCTTTATCAGCTCCTGGCAATCAGGCAGGCCTGGCCCTGGCTGACCTTCTGTGTGTTGCTTCAGCCTGAAATACCCCTTGAGAACCAGATCCCAGGGTCCCACACAGTCTCCAGTGAAGGTCCTCCCACTCCCTCTCACAATGAAGCAACATGGCAGATGAAACATTTGAGGAACACTCTTTGCCTTGTTTTCTGATCTCAGCTTGTTTTTAAGCTGTCCTTTGCTTTGATCTTGGATAGTGATTTCTGTCATCCTTTCCTGAGGAAGATGTAGTGTGCGTTTAAACAGGATGTGGCGTGTGTGCGCGGGGCACCGAGATAGCCAAATAAATGATGAAAGGAAAATAAAGAGGCCAGAGCACGGTGTTTGAAGGATTCCCTTTGAGGCAGCTTCACCTCACCAGCTGGCAGGCAGCTAGTCATTTTATTTTTTTTCTCAGTGGGATTAATTACACGGCAGGCAGAATTCAAGGAGTGCGATGTCAAAACTTTTAGCTTTAGCTTGACTTGCGCGGGTCAACACAACCCAGCTGAAAATCAGCATGTGTTATACAGCATGTTCAGTGTCTTCTAGCAAGACCAACACGACAGTAATGGGCACGCTCCCCCCCCAAGGAGTCTTACATCTCGGGCACTCCCCGTGAGCATCACTCGGTGCTGCATCCCAGCAGAGGGATATGGCCTGGTGCTCACTGTCGCATTCGTTTTATCTAGACAACACAATTACTGTGACTGGGGGGAAATTGCAGATGGAGGTTTTCTACTCTTTGATGGCACTGTCCTAGGTATGAAACAATTGTAGGAGAGTGGATGGACTGGCTCTGCCAATCCTGAGGTCCTTTCCAGTGCAGTTTTCCCAGCAGTCCAAACGCACGGGGCCATATTTTCTCTGGGGTGTCCCACGGGAATTCACCAGGTGACATGTACACAGGACTGGTGGCAGCTACACAAGCATGGGGAGCTCACACGGGTCGTCTGCTCGGGCAGCTGCTTCTCGGCCCCTCGCTAAGGGGGGGACTTGCAGTTACCCACAGTTTACTTTCACACATAATCGGTCGTTTGTGAACCTCTCTTTGCCATGGCAGACTCTGATTTATACTGCTATGTGAAGCGTTAATTAACAGCAATTTTGCCTTCATTCGAGCTCAAAGAGAGCAGCTAGTGAAGCGTTCACACATTCATATGCTGCTTTTGCAGCCTGCGGAAAGGTGCTTGCCTGCTCCCCTTTCGAAGCTGCAGCCTACTTGCGCTGACCTTGCTAGCTCAGGGGACTTCGCCGGTGGCTTTTCTCACGTCCCCCAA
This sequence comes from Limnodromus scolopaceus, assembly GCA_028565335.1. NCBI lineage: Eukaryota > Metazoa > Chordata > Aves > Charadriiformes > Scolopacidae > Limnodromus > Limnodromus scolopaceus. Next base: position 5,933,642 of record JAOXNO010000070.1, read on the forward strand.
CTGGAAGGGCTGTTGCTCTGTTTTCACATCTTACAGTATGTTTCTGTGCGAGTGCTATTTTTTCAGTTGGTTTCCCAAGGAAACAAGGCTTACGTGATTATCCTGTGTTTGTGCGTGAGAGGGAAAGAGAATTAGTCTCTTTTTAATAACTTTTAAACCTGTTGGGCAGTTGCACCCAAATTAGGCAGCAAAGTTAGAGATAGCATCTTCTGCAGTTATTATTTTCATGCAAACAGGCTGCATTGAGAGGAAAACCATGGCATTTGTGTCCCTGCTGAGAAAGACCCTGAAGCAGGGAGAGCTTAACTCCACTGTAGACACCAGAGAACACACACAAAATGACCTGCCTGTACAAGGGAGACCGGTTGCCCTGTCAGCATCGTGGAATGGAAAATAAAGAGTGTGAAGTATTTATACAAGGACCATGTGTATAAAATATACATAAGAGGGGCAGAGCTAGCGAGAGAGCCTGGCTGGGATTCATGGGGGAAGAACTGACGCTCTGCACCAGCCAGGGTCTGCCTCATGAAATATCGACTGAAAACCCAGGTTTTCAATCCCTAACTCCGCTGGAAGTCTGAGTCCTTTGATAAATACCAAAATTGCCTTAGGCCTCAACAGTTTAAAAATTAGAGCCTTCCCGAAGAATCCCTCTTTGTTACCCTCCTGACACTGCCTCAGTGGCTCGAGGAAGCATCTGCAGACACAGATCACACGGCTGCAATTAATTTTTTAACCAGCTTTTGAAAAATCTTTCAATCAAGGGATCTTCCCGTTCTACCACGTGCTCCCTTTCGCGTGGGCCCCAGCTTTGATGTTCATGGGGGAAGGCAGCTGGGACTTGAGGGCAGCAGACAGCACAGTTCAGCTGTGTGTGTAAAAGGAAACGAAGAAACAGATCCAAAGCCAGAGACAAAAAGGGTTTTTCCAGCTCCAAAGTGGGAAGTTTCAGCAGACGGCACACAGCACGAGGAGATTTCTTTCCTTGCTAATTTATTCTTGGGCTTTCAGGCTGTTTTATTTAGGTTATATTCCAATACACACTGAGCTTGGATTAAAGTGATTTCCCTTCCCTCTATTTACGAGATGGCAAAGGATCAGGGCGCTACCGGCCTGTGCAGAGCAGGAGCTCTGCCGAGCACTTTGCTCTCCCGACACACCCCATTGAGTCCAACAAATTCTCCCCAAGGCAGTGCTAATGCTTTCTGCCTAAGAGGGGATTAGGATGGTCTGCCTCAAACTTCACAGCCCCCCTCCTGCCCTGCTCTCTCCTTCCTGGGCCCTGGCCTTTGCAATAAGAAATAAATCACTGTAAGGTTTATCCCTGCCGTGTGTTGTTTTGCAGTAGCAGGGGCTTCTGTTATCTAACCAGTATGGCCAAAAAGTTTAGTTCCAACTATGCTCCTGGAGCTCCGGTGCAAACCCAGTCCTTGGGTTTTCTGTGGCTTGACACAAACTCACTGAACGTCAGTTTCTAAATACACAAAGCTCTGAACAGCCCCATTTTTTAGCCTTAGATGCCGGCAGGGAGAGCTGTGGATGCTCGGGGGGCAGGCGCAGGCTGAGTTCAGGCTCTTGGATCTCAGTCTCGTCTGCCTGGCTCTCTGCCACTGATGTTCCCCCTCTCTGCCCATTTCCATGTTCCTGCTTGGTATAACCGGGATTCTGCTTGCAAACTTTAACTTTTTTATTGTGTTAGGAGGGAATATTATTTCCAAGTCTGCCTGTTTGTCCTTTCATCTCATCAGCCAAGCTAGCGGCAGGAGCAGGGCTGGGAGCCCCCTCCCCTCTTCCCTTGCACAGCAGCCCCCGTCCTCTGTCACGGTGTCAGAGCTCTCAGAGCTTTCATTTCCATGCTTTCTCCCAGAGTCAAAGAGCACGACAAGACCTTGGTAGATATTTTCTGCATTTAAACCTTCCAATTAAAATTCATAACTCTGCTGGCTGCTAAAAATCAAGGACTAACAGAGTTGCTAGTGTCATGATATATTGTGAATTTTTCCCTCCCTGGTTAATCCATCAGCAGGGCAGTGAAAACTAGCTGGTTGCCTCTGTTCAAAGAAGCTTTGTGACTTTATTCTTGCCCTTCTCAAATGATCTCCAGGTACCAACCCCCTTTTCTCCCACACTGTCTAACAGATGAACATAATGTAACCTCAGAGCAGCTAGTCTCAACCTCTGTTCACCTCGGGAGGTGGTTGCTTTGATTTTAGACTAAAGAATTCTTTGTGTGTCCAAAAGCTTGTTCCACTTTACCCCCTGCAAGTATGTACGTGGTCTAATAAATGATGCTGCCACTCCATACAAGCCTTGCCGCATTTTATCCTCATACCTCCAACAATACTGTTTCTGCTGTGCTGATGTTGCTCATTTTTTTTAGCTTGCATGGCAGGAGTTTGCGTGTCTTGAATTTACCTGCCAGGTGGTTGCTGTGATGGATAGATTTCCACAGAGGTAAAGGCTGAGCCAAGAGGAGTGAGAGGAAAGCCCTGTGCAGCCTTCCCCAGTGCGCAGAGGGAGGCTGAGCTGTCACTGCCATTAATCAGAGAGCTGTCAGCACCCAGAGCAACTACTCCAGAGACCCACTTCTGTTACAGAGGGGAATAACAGCCCTGGGGAAGAAAGAGCCAGAGATAGGAAAGGCATCTGTGAGGGACTCTGCAAATGCAGCAGCTCCTTGGTTCTGGTGAAAGTTAGGGACTGACTTCATTTTGTAATGAGTAAAGAGATTATTAGAAAAGGACAGGACTGGATGGAGCTGATAAGGTGCCCTGCACGTGCATAGAGATTTAATCCCCAGTTGCTACCTGTTCTGCTCTCCTAAGTGCCAAATTCCTAGGGGGAAAGCATGGAAAACTGGAACCTTAGTCCCCACTATCTCAAGGTGATGGTAACAACTTCATGTAACCTGTACTCAAAACCAGTTTCACTGTCAGAACTCTCCAGCCTCACTGGGCTGCAGCAGGAGATGGTGTAAGAGAGCACTGTGCAGGCAGTTCAACGTCTTTATTATGTTGGTAACACATCAGGATAATTCTCCTTCAATCCGTACTAGCCTACCAGTCTGGCAGCAATAAAGTATTTATGCTTGCAAAATGCATAATTTACCCATATGGAGAATTTACAAGTCACACTGATTTCTCATGAGTATATGCATATGTTCATCTAGGTACCCATGCCTATATATTTAGCTGTATTAAAAGAGACTTGCTTTGATTGCATCTGATTTGGTGAGTGATCGAGCTCACTCACATCTATGGCTTGTTGTCGTTGTTATTTACCACTCTCCCGGTCTGAGTCATCTGCATTCTTTATTAGTAATGATTCCAGATTTTCCTCCAGGTCCTTGATACAAGTATTGACAAGGCACTGGGATGAGGAGCCATCCCCAAGGCCAGCACTGGGCACACCCTCGCTTGGTGCTGCCTCTCTATCAGCGATTATATCCAGAGATCAATTTGCATATGCTAACAAGGAGCTGAAGATGCTTTGCCAAGGATTTCAGGGGAGGTAAAACTCAGACCCATGCGAGTTGTCACAATTGATTCCATAAATTGGGTTGCGTTGAGTTTTTGCTCAACTGCCAAGATTTTGCACTAGAAGTGAGGCAGGGCAGATGCAAACAGACCTCATCTAAGTTCATGGGAAATTCGCTTCTTTCAGTGGGTTTTTGCAGTGGAAGAAATGCTCATGTATAAGGAATGTAGTTAAGCAATCAGCACACTCCCAGCATCCTTGTCATTGCCTGGAACATCTATAACCTGATGAGCAGAGATATCTTTTCAGGTATCATGGAAAATGTATCAAAATACATTTTCTATTGTCCAGAGAAATAACTAACACAAGAATCAATTTGGCCTTGCATATGCTTTTTCTTAGTAAATCATCGAGCCATTAACCTTGAGAAGGTCAATACATTGTCCTTATTGAATTCAAGTAAAGCAACATTTAAAGTAATATTTAGAAGCAACATTTATTCACAGTTTCTTAATACACTATTGGTTCCTAAACTATGATACCAAATTAGCTTTTTTCCTTCCCTTGCCACCTGCCCAGCATCACCATCCTCTGCTCCCCTTCTCGGAGACTGTCAGGAATGTGGAAATGAGGTAAAATGAATGAAGAAGTAGATATAGGCCCATCTTTCATCTAAAGAAAGCCTGAGTGATGCAGGTAATTTGGAGGCAGATTTATTGTCATGGAACAACACAAAGTATGCCACATTTCGGTGGAAAGGAAAATTTTTCATCCAGCCTTACAAGCCTTATTCAAACCTCATTGAAGTCACTAAATAAGTGGGACTGTTTCTATAAGGTCTTGGATTGAACACTCAATACAGATTAGTATTATTAAGGCATAGGTTCATGGTGCCTGTTCCAAAGTCACTTCAGTATGAGAAAAATCTTCTCATCTGGTTCACTTTAATCAGTCCTGGATAACACCTGGAGTGGATACCAAGCTATGCTGAAAGAAAAAGGTAAGTCAGAGGAAATCAGAGACGTCTTTGAGGAGAGGTCACTGGGACACAGTAGGCAAATGCAAAGGCTGCCCCCCTCCTATGAGGATCAAGAACAAATTCCATCCTCTTCTGCAGCACAGACATGAGTCACAAAACAACATTTCTGGAGTCAGAGCCCCGACCCAGCCTCATCCCTAGCCGACTTCCAAATCACCCTTTCCTGGATGTAGTGAGGTCATCTCCCATTATCCTGCTGTCTGGTGGGATGGCAGGCACTGAGCTCTCCACAGATGGCCCAGCATTATTTTGTTACTCCCCATACTCAGGACCAGTGCCCGCTTGTTTTCTGTTCCCTGGAAAGGGAAATCAAGAATGGTTTTCACTGCCCTTCCCAGAGTCAAATACAGCCAATTTGAGACTCCATGACCATTGTCAAGCCATGCCATCCTCCCTCCTCTTCATGGACATGGAGGAGCCAGTGGGTCTCACATGTTGGGTTGGTGTTCTGGAGATGTGACAGCAGCGTAGTCCAAACTGCTGCAAAAATGTGGTTCTTTTGCATGTCTCAAAGTCTCATGGGCTGAGTCTGCAGTTCAGGTACTCCTGAAAAGTAAGCAGCCAGAGGGCAGGAAGGGGAACTGTGGCTCGGTGCTTGTGCCATGTCCTCTCCTGGAGGCACTCACACCATGAGGCTTTTGTCTCCAATTCCATGAGGGATTTCTCCCATTTCAGATGGGAAGAGATGAGTGTGCAAACTGAGAAGCTCTGAATGCTACAGGGGAAGAAACGGCTTTAGTGACTCACCTGAGGAGCTTTCCAAACTGCACCCTCTAAAAAAATATCCCCTTCCAGTTAAGACAAGTACTGAAACTAGAGATTTTTCATGGTCTGAGAATGAAAATAAATGTTAAATAAATAATTTGGGGCTCTAAAACCATTATATGTAAGTGATATGAAAATAGGGTTCATTCTGATTTAGATGTTTTTGTCATTCCTTTTTTAAGCTAAAATTGACTCTTTCCTTTGTCCTACATATTTTCAACTTATTTTGAACCATAAATCAAAACATTTTTTGTTTAAAAAATACAGACATGCTTGTTTCAATGTTTCCCCCCGAAGGAAATGATTTGAACTGAGAAATTTGTCAAATCAGCTCCCATCAACAATTTTGGCTTTAATAAATTATACTTTCCTAAAGGGAAAGAAGCCGCAATAACTAACATTTCATAAAAATCTATTAAAAAAACCCATCCTGACCAGTGGGATTACCTTGGGACACAAGAATGAAGGTTTGAGTGACCTGGCCATGGATTTCACAAAAAGTAATGAAAAGTCGAGGGAAAATGCATGTAAACATCCTAGAGATCTTGATGAAGACTCTTTGGGCCAAGTTTGATGTGCCTCAGTCTCCCCATCTGTGCAGTGAGGGCAATAACACTTGGCAGGGATGGGTCCAGCGGTGGTGTGGGTGGGAAAGAGGACGGAGGAGGTAGGAAGCTACCTAGCAAGGACACACCACTGGATGAGATCTGCAGAGGATGCAGTTCATGGGACAGATTCAGATGTCTGTCAGCTGGGTTAGCAGCCAAGGCTGGAGGCAGAGAGGGTCTTGAATGGTTTCTTTTTCTCCAGAAACTCCTGTGCTCTCATTTTCATCCCAAGAAGAATGAAATCAGTTTGAAAGTCCCGAATTCTTCGTCAACGAAAGTGTGGTTCTGTATCCAGTCCCACTTCTTGCCCCATTTATATTTTGTCAGTCCTGTGGAGAACAAATAAATATTCCAAGACTGTGATTTCTAACGCCGTACTTGCCCTGTGGTGCACAGAGCATCGCAGGAGATAGCTCCGGGTCAGGGAAGGGCACTGCTCAACCTCACTGTTCAGTCCTCTCTCAGGGAGCCTGGAGGAAAACATCTTTTAGAGCACTCTGCCCGCACAGCTCTGGGCTTGGCATTGTAAATACTCTGCAGAAGTGATTCCATCCCCGAAAAAGAAATGAAAAAAATTTTTTACTTAGGAAAAACAAACTTGTTTTCTGTCACAGAGGAAAACTGCAAGCTAAGCCAAGATGTCATTGTTTTGTTTTCAGGGCACATAGGTGAAGTCAATAGCAGCCTATCTAGGGCTGGTCCTTGAGGGATCCCTCAGGAAAAACTAGTGGTGCCTCTCATTGAGGAGAGAAAGGGACTGATCTGCTCTGCTTGTCACTTGGGCACAGGTCAAGAAATAATGAATCTTGTGCGTAGAAAACTTTGGCAAAAATGTAGGAATGACGGCTGTCAAGGGGGAAGCTGAGGTGTAACAGGATCTGCCCAAAGCACTGTGGGATCTGTCTCTAGGATTCTTTGTACCAGGCTGCTCCCATCTTTAGGGATGGCTGGTTCTGCCCTGGGGCAGGGGGTAGGGTAATCTAGAGATGTCCCAGGGTCCCTCCCAGCCCCTTTTATCTAGGTCTATAAAAGGTCTCTGCTATAAACTGGCCTGTAATGTCTCTCATTTTGTTGTTCAGTCCGCAGAAGGACCCAGAAGGGAGCACAAGACACTTTCAGCCAATATCAGGCAGCCTGGTGATTAAGGGCTGGGAGAACTTGTGGGTGGTAGGATCTGCACCTTTCATTTCATCACTGTGCTGCTTTAACTCTTCCACAGCCTCTTCCACATCCACAACACCCAACTGCCGCAGTGCATATTTTGTGTGTCTTCCTCAAATGTCACTGCTGGCCTGGGGAAAAAAACAGCAGCCAGCAGAGATCCAGGAATCCACATTTTCTTGACTCTCTATTGAAAATGGGTTGGATTTTTAAGGAAAAAAATCAAATTCCAACATGACTATTCACAAAAATCACTATCATGAAAAGAGTCAGTGCCAGATAAGACCTAAAATCTAGTGTAAGAATGGAAGTGGGATCCACAGCATAACTGGTTAATATTTTGCAGAGGAGAGGAAAAGTCGAGACATAAAAATAATTAGGATCTTGTAAAGGACAGACTCCTCACAGAACCTGTTCTTGATATATATTTTTCTTTTGTAGCTCAGGACCAGAAGGAACCAACTCTACGAGGAATCAGAGGGCAGTCACCACTGAGGGTGAGAAATAATTATTTTAAAATTGCAAAGTAATGTTAAGTAAGATGAAGAGGCAAAACATGGTGCAGCCTTGACAGAACTCTGGATATATGCTGCCTTTCATAGAATTGCATGGGTGACCTCCGCAGCTGCAAATAGTGTGACAAACAGCAAATGACTCAAGAATAAAGGAAAAATAACACTGAGATGTCATTAAACCTGAAGTAAATAGTTGACGAAGCAACTCAAGCAGCCACTTCCTCATCAGAATGCCACAGTCCTGACCTTGGCAAGAAATCAAGTGGACCCATCCAGAATAATCTCCCTGCTTCACATCCAGCATAATTTGGATGTTATGAAGTAGTCACATCCTCTAGTGCCCTTGCTGAGTTTCCATTTATTAAGTGGAGTATTCAGTATCATTCTCTCCTTTTCATGACACAACTTCTTGTTAAAATACAAAGGTGGAATGGAAGAAAAAGGCTCTGTGTTAAATCCTGGCTGAAAGATCATGACCTCAAGAATAAACATCCGTCATCTGAGGAGTCGTACAGACTGCTCAGAGATGGAAAAGTGATGGAAGAATGCTACAAACCAAAAAGAGGCATATCTAATAATTTAGTTATTAAGAGAAGCACTTTCCCACTGTTGCCTTTGAAGGAATGGCTTATTCAGTGTTTCGCAGACATAAGAAATACAGAAGGAGTTGGACCTGGAGATGTGCACGCAGTCCAGTGGGCAGTCGTGGGCAGCCTCCATCCACTCAGGCTCTTCTCCAGTGGGACACAAAGCCAGGCATTAGGATGGAATCCTGCCCAGAGCAAGGTGTGACTCTGCAGGCTCGCTCTGCTGATGCAAGAATGACAGTGCCCTACTCCTGGCTCTATCCCAGACCCAGCCTTAGAGCTCCCTTTGCATTTGGTTCTTGACCTTGGGGAATTTCCAGGTTGCAGAGAAGACATACATTCACATATCGTGCAACGGAGTTCTCCCAGAGCGACTGCAAAGCTTTTGTTTCATTAGCACAGTATCAATCGTCTCCTGTTTTTCTATTGCTCCTTTAATGAACAACGTTATCAGTATTTCAATACTGTGAATTAACAGAATCAGAGAATTAAATGATTCAATCCACAAGTGTTTTTGCAGGTTCATGGTATTCTTGCTCATTTAAGTAAAGCTATTCCTCGAACATATTTGGGTAACGGCATTGCTACTGTAGCAGAATAATTACTGTAATTGTCATAAATTGTTAACTCAGTGGGAGACACAGTGAAGTGCAGTTTCGTTCAAAAATGAGATACGTGAACCAAGCAGCCCCAGAAAACAATATCCTCCTCTGAATAAATGTCACAGGAAGCTTTACATTTCATCCCCCTCTAAGTAACTTTGGTTGGCTTTCATTTTGACAGTTTTGCATACAATTAGCAAGTAAGCCACCTGCCTGAAGATGACTGGGCACAGTCAGTCAACCTGTCTGCAACACTGCCAAGATTTGAGCTGGAGCTACCTTTGCTTATGTGCTTTTACTGTATCTACATCTGTGCTCATTTAAGTACAGGAGCTGCTGAAAATGTCAGTCAGGCTTTGCTGTGATTGCTGTACTCGTCAGTGATGTCTTGATAACAGCGATAACCTTCCTTCCCCTGCTTTGTGTGTGCCTCCGCTATATAATACCAGACGGCAGAACAGCCATCACTACCTGGATTTCTCATTTGGTCAAACCATCATACGTGCTTCCCATTTGGTAAAGTCATTCTGTAAAATTACATGAGAAGAAATCTGGAAACAAAATCTCCGTATCTAAAAGCCTTTTCTTTAGGGAAGGTCAACTCTGAGACTAAACAGATGGAGCCCTTTTGCAGCTAACACTTCTGGGTAGTAAACAGATAAGGGGAACAGTCTTTAACTGATTTTACATCTCCGTGCATGTACCTAACAGCGAGCAAAGGATTTCCTGCAAACTTCTTCCTCAGGCAGCGGCTGCAGAAGGCTGAAATTTGTCAAGGTGATTTTCCAATTTTAAATGTTATTTTTTTCCCTCCTGAAGTCAGATGTTCCCATTCTGATGGATGTTTTCTCATTTTCTGATTTCTTTTTTAGATAGTGCCTCCCCCCATTCCTGTTTTTTCTCTCTTCACTGCTTCCAGAGGACAAGGGGGACAGGTGACTAAAATCAAATGAAAAATTTTTTACTTTAACTCACAATTTACAAAAGGAAGACATATCTTTGTAACTAAGATCCCCCCCAACCTCTTTTACCTGTAAATTGTTACTACCTTTGACAACGTTACAGTGACAGGGAGATCTGCTGAACAAATGTGACATTCGATGTGATTACACAGGGACAACTGAAAATCACCTTTCCCCGTTTTTTCCCTTATGATGTCTCCAAAGCTGCCGCCCTTTACCAGCTGGGTTGTATGGTGATCATCTGAGACACAAGCCTAAATCCCAGTGAGTCTGGAAAACCTTCTGCAGCGTGCTGGAGCTGGTGGGAAAAGGGCTGGAGGGAAGGCAGTGTAAGAGCCAGTTCCTAGGCAGGGGAAATTCCTCATCGGGTTATACTCTTCGGTTGGAGCTACGCTGGAAATAAAGCAGTGTTCCTCATCCAAAAGAAGTGCACTTTTAAAAGGCCAGACTCATCGGAGCTAATCCAGTGCCCACACATGAGATGGTGTAAAGGCCAAATTCTCATTCCTTTCGTGCTGGGGTAAGACGGTGTCATGTCACACCAGGCACTAATGAGACCAAGTTTAGGGTTTGGGGCTTGCTTCAGGCGTCACCATGTTTCCCATAAGATTCCCACAGACACTCTCGCCGATAATTGCAAGGATGATGTTTTACAGTAATGATGAATATTGCTTTTGAGAGTAATGCTTTCACAAATAACAGCAGTTGCGTTCAAAAGAGCAGTTCTGAGGCTGGCTGTGCAGGTAAATTACCCAAAATACCTGTAAGGACAGACAGATAAAATAGCTGGAACAACACTGGGGCTAGTACGGTGCTCTGGGGGCAGGTAAAGCACTTTTTCCCATAAATCCTAAGTCCAACCTAATAACTTCCTTGGGGAGCTGACAGCCCTCCCCACAAGGACTTTTTCTCTAAATTTCTTAATGTGCAAAAATAAATACTTGATTTCATCTGACAACAGCAAGACAGATGTTTTGCTTAAGGATGGGAATGAGTCAGATTCTTCTCTGCCTTCTTTGCAATTTGTCCTTGGCTACTTATTACAGAAGTAACAATCTCTGCAAACATATACTTGGAGGTCAACCTGGGGTTGGGGATACATTGCTTGTGACCAAAGGCTATCTGTGCAACTCTCCACTTGGTTAGATCCATGAATATTCGTTTATGAAAAGGAGACAACACGGTTTACCCAAAAGAGCAGGATGAATTGTATTTAAACAGCTGAAAGCCTGCCTGATTTCCGTTGCCCAGTGCTTCATCTTGGCTGGCTCTAAGCCTTCACAGTGACCCAACCACCAGAAAATGAAATAAGGCTCCATTCAGGAAAGTCATTCAGATTGGAACATTTGCTTCCAGTCCTGCAAAGCTTCTACTGCCTGACCAGGGAGTACAAACAACCTGTTTTTCAAGAGAAGAAAAACACTGGGAATGTCATAAGGGAAAGGCTAGGTGGAGTATAACTGTTCCCTGTATCATGCTGGATGCGTGGTGAACCTTGCGTAAGAAGAGTTAAAGGACATAAAATTCAATGAGGACAGACTTAGTCTGGAAATTAGAAAGTTTTTAGTCGTCAGAGGTGTGGGTTTTTGGAGAGTCTCTTCACAGCAGTAATGAGGGCAGGCTGTTAGATGCATTTACGGACAGGTCTATGTAATTCAGCTGGGGTTGGTCACCCCAGCCCAGGAGGCTTCCTTCGGTCTTATGGCTCCATGCCCTGTGCTGGTGGGAGGGAGCCCGAGGAGACTGTTTAAACACAGACCCCGGTCCCTCCAGGGTGATCTGCTTGGGGAGCAGAAATTGACTCCTGCATCTTTCATGCACACTTCTGAGATTAGAAAAAATTCTAAATCCTGTAATAAGGAGAGTGAAACAAAGGCAAAGCAGGCACTAAGCCTTGTCAGATACACTTACTCTCTGTGCACTCTGCCTCTTGCTCTCTATTTTTGAGCCTACATGGACAGACACTCAAGACAGGGAGAGGTAACAGAGTCACTGCTCTGCTCATGCTCAACTCCTTCATTTCTGACTTCTGTTCATTTTCATACAGGAGCAGGAGCAATTTGAGCTCTCTGCACTTTTCTGGGATCTAAATACATCATACACTTCATTCAAGCTGCAACAACCCTCAAATATTGATGTGCCCCCAAATCAGTGCTATTTATTCTGGGAGAGAGTCCATTTTACTTTGGACTTTGCTTTTGTTTCTCTTGGAGCTGCATGACATTGCACAGCTTTTCTAAGGATAAGATCACAGACTATGCACTGTGAGATTAAGGGGACTTGTTCATGGGGATACTGTGGTTTTGTTAATGGACAAAAAAGGAGATTTTTGTGAGCTCAACTTACATACAAAATGAATGTACATTACTGTGTTCTAATTGCAAATAGCTTGGCTGGTGCTTTAAAAGCCTTTCATTCCAAGTCCAGTGTTTGTCAAATGTCTTTTAATACTAACCATGGTTATAAAGTGCACATTATTATTGTTAATACTTACAGGAGCCTTTTCAGCAATTGCCCTGCTCCTGCCCAGTCCAGCACAAACAGTCTTCCTAGCATGGAGGATTGGAAACAACATGAATTTAAAGGGAGGCAGATAAGAGGGAAATAACTGGTTTCATAAGGACTGTGAAGACTGAAAGAACTTTTAAAAGGCTAAAGACCCAGAACTGCCTAATCTGAGTGCAGACACTCCCTCCAATCCCCGCCTCGCAGTGCTGAGCTTGCAGAACTTTACCCTTGCCCTGCTTTTTCCCTATTTATTGTGCTTTGTTACATATTTTAGGTTTGATTTTCATAGGAGAAACAAATTCGTTTCATTTCACTCACTGGATTTCATGCACCAGAACTGCAGGGGACGGTTTGGCTTTTCAGTGCTGCTAGGGAAGATTTATCTTCTCTCATTCTGGCCGATGGTGGGCAGAAGACTCTGGATGAGCATCTTGCAGCCACCTTTCCCTGCCCACTACCAGCAAAACTGCTGTTCGCCTTGCTCTACAAGCCCCCATGTAACTTGGATAGTGAGATCCCTGTATCCACAGATCAACACAGAAATCTGGATGAAATTCAGATGTCTCAGCGTGTGAAGGATTAGGGTAATGAATCCCACTGGCTTCCAGTGAGACTTCAGTGAACTCTTAAGGGTTGACATAACTTCTGAAAGTACTCCCAAATTGCTGCAGGACTTTAATGTTTGAGTGACTTGACTAAGGGCATGAAGAAAAGCCTGCAGTACAGCTAGGCATTCATTCAGGTCCTCTAAATCTCTGTGTAGTCCTTTAGATCCTAAAACGCTTGGTTAGTACCATGCCCCATGTAGGTCTACAGCTCTTTTTCTTAACACCATGTTATGCCTCAGCCCACAATGTCTCTTTAGGAAGCATTATATGGCAACCAAACAGTAATGTAGAATAACATTAAATCCCTTCATTGTTGTTATGTAGTTTAATTAGTTGTTGAAACAGTTGAATAAGAAGTCTCTATTACAGAAGGTCTGCAATAGGCAAAGAACATTGATTACCAAATATTTATCTAGAGGTAGCTGTGTGGACGTAAAAGGAATAGTGGAGTTGGGGAGAAAAAGACAGGCAAAGGATGAACTGAAGCCACTCAGTGAAATACAAACACAGCAGATAACATCCACAGCCTTGTTCGGTCATGTAACTCCACCACAGCAAAATTAGAAATGGAGTTGAAATTAAATATAAACCACATGTAATGTTATTCAGTAAGTGCGATACAATGCAGTGTAATGGCCTGATATTGTATATTAACCCTGGGAATTAGTAACTAAATTGCTCGCACTGACAACAAACAACTATCTGGTCTGTAGGACTGAGAAGAGATGTTCTTGCTCTGCGGAGTCATAATCTGATCATTCTGCGAAAGCCTTTGGAGATAGACAGTCCAGGAGAAAATGTCAGTTCTATCTACGGACATTAAGTGCAATTTACATAAATTACATGCTGTGAAGGATCAATATACAATCTTGTTCATGGCTCATATGTCTTCTTCTCCAGTCACCCCCGAAGTGAAGCAGGGGGTGATCTGTGTGTCAATGCATGCATGGTCTTGTCTGGCCAGGCTGATGTCAGCCCCCAGCTCTGCCCCTGTCGAAGACACTTTGAATGTGTACCAGTTGGCCAGGCTCCAACCCAGGCTTTTTCTCTGGGCATTTAACATGCTCTTCTAACAGAATTAAAAGTATAAATTTCTGCTTACATGACACTCCAACGCTGTATCTGAAATCACTGCAGCTGACAATGTCAGCCATGACCTCTTTTCTCAGCTGCACAAGGTCAGCAAGGGCAGACTGAATTTTTAAGCTGTTTGGTATAAGTTAGGAAAAAAAAAACAATTGTCTGGGAAATGTGAGACGTTGCAAGAAACTGTGTGATAAGATTATGAATGCCACAAACTATTTGCATGAAGTGTTCAGCAGAAACTGTATTTCATTTTTTTCCAGGCTGAGAAATTCTCCTAATTGGAAATAGCCTCTCCCAGGCTCCAAACCCTAATGAGATGAATCCAACAGGAGCAGGGGGAAATCTCCTTGCCAGCAAGTCCAGTTCCCTCCCTTCACAGTAGCCGGATTCAAACATACCAACCTCTACCTTAAAACATGTGAGGTTGCAGGTCCAGAGGGACTTCAAACTTCCTTCTAGTCCTTAAAATGGACAACCTCATTTGTCTGAATATTTCTTGGCCTCTAGAGAGATGAAGAAAGCATTAACCTGCATGTCAGCAGTTCCTGGGCTGTCTACCACTGTGCCTCTTTGCTGAAGCAGCCGTTGTGGAGAGTATGTCTAGCTGTGCCAGAACCAACCCACCTTTCAGACGTGGAGATTTCCTCTCCTTTTTGCAAGACTTAAAACCTCTCCCTGAAACCCCGACTCCCTTGGCAAAACTGTTTTAGTGTAGGTTCCCCCTGTTCACTTCCTTGACTGCTGGTCTAGCAACACAAACTCCGTTTTTACCCTGAATCTTTCTTCCCCCAGTCCCTTAAAAAAACCAAAAAACAAACCCAACAAAAAAAATCCAGATGGCACAGAAATGTCAATGCTAGTTTAATGGTAAATGTGAGAAGTAAAACAGAAGAGCGAAAAGCAAAGAAATTTGTAAGCAGTCCCTCTCCATCCAAAGCAACCCAAGGAAGCAGGTTCTCCAGAGACGTAGTTTTTCTGGAATTGAACATATGGCAAATAGATTTTCTATTTTAAATTCACCAGCAAATGTTGGAACTTTCAAGCCAAAACCAATATATGATTTTTTTTCCTTTCCACCCAGCAGTAGTTTGGGTCTTCTACTGTGTTTTGCTCCAATAACTAAAAAGGCCAAGAGTGAAAACTGTGGCCTCACTAAAATCAATAGCAAAAATACTCAAGTTTAACAGAGACAGGATTCCAGTCCGACCCTGGCAGACTTTCACACTCAGTGTAGCTGCTCAGCTTCAGCGTATTGAAAGCAGCAGAATGCCATATAAGATCCTGGTGGCATCACAACCAGACTCCACAATCCCGCGTCCTCCCCTGGAAAGCAGTAAGTGACAGGTTACTGTAATTTTAGAATAAGTTTACCTAATGGATATTCTTGGGATTCAAGAACAAAATCTTCACACTTCTAGCTCCTGGCAGTCTGGCCAGGGATTCTGGCACTTCGCACTGCAGAGAGCGGGTGGACATCCATGTGTCACCTCCCATGTGCTACCTCTCCACTCACATCCCTCTGTCAGGTAACAAGTGTGATCCTCATCAGCACCAGGTTCCTGTTAGATAATATTTATCAACAACACCTTCCTTTCCTCAGCACAGGCAAGCTGCGAGCAACCAAACCGCTAATTGATCCTATGAGCTGAGAACCAGTGAAGTGTAGGGCCCTGCCTCCCACCAAGGAGCCCAGCAGAAAGTCCGGCATGCTCCTTCCACACAAGACTTTTCCTTTCCATCAGCATTTTTCCAAGCCAGTTTCCTCTAAACGGCTGTGAGATGTTGGGACTGAGCTGCTGCATTCCCCCACCCTGGCAGAGGCTGCATTTCAGCCTTGGGAGAAGGAATCACCCTCTTCTGGCTTGAATCTGACTAATTTCTTATTAAAATTGGTATCAATGTATCTGCCCTCAGGACTAGGCTGACAGTTACAATGCAGTCTGGGGTCCTTTGGGAAGAGAAGCACTTTTTAAATGTAGGATGGTGTTATTAATGATAAGGAAGGCATTATAGTGTGTAAAATTAGCCTGCTGGAGACATCTACCTTCTGTTCCTTATACAGTGTGACATCCTTATGTGTCTCTGTTCTTATCTACAAAGCATATAATTTCATTAGTAAATTGGAACATCTCCATCTCTCTTAATTATTCATTATTTCTCATAGCTTTTAAAAAACAACTTAGATGTTGAAAAACTTGCTCAGTAAACCCCACAGACAGGCCTCCCCTACCGCTCCCTCCCTTCACCATGGCCCTCCGGCTCCCCTGGCATGGCAGCACCAAGCAGTGAGACTGGCTGTGGCCCAGCCGGACGACAACCTGTCAACTGAAATCTCAATATTTATTTTTAAGCTGCAGGAAAAGAACCACCTAAGCAAATCTGGGCCACACACCAGTGTCCCCTGGGCATGCTCCGAAGCCATGACCGAGGAGGATGGATGCTGACAGGGATGGAGGCAGGGCTAGGCCAAGGTGCGGAGCCGGGGATGTTTCTCAGGTTGGCCTGAGGGGAATAGAGTGAAGAGCTGCTCCACGCTCGCCCTCTTAAAACATGCAAAGCCAATTTCTGAGAGATTTTGAAAGGAAAATGTGTTTTTGTTCTGCCATCCCATAGACAGGCTGGGGAGGAAGAGGCAGTAATCGCGGGGGAGAGGAAATAACCCAAACAGTGACTGAAGCCACGTCTTGCCCCGTGTCCTTGCAAAATGGCTGCTCCGCTGCCTTTCAGCCCTCCTCAGAGCTGAGCATCAGTCCACAACCTGAAGCCAGGAGCAATGAAATAATATCTGTGCCATTTTAAAAAGAGAAACCAAAAGGAATTGGCAAGCCTTTCCAGTGGTTCAAATCCTGGCCCTCCCCTGATTGGGATCACCGCCTGCTTCTGACCACCCCGGGGAAAAACAAGCCCAAACTATGATGAAGGATGCGGGGGTTCTTAACGATTTGTATTTACTGCAGAAGAAAAAATGAGCTGGTGGAGTGAGACAGGATTATGTTCCTTTGTAAGGTTACAGAAACGCAGCCCAGAGTTCATTGCTAATGGGGTTAATCCTTCTATTGGGGAAAAAATCAGATGGTAGCACCTTTAAATTGGCTTTTGGCAAGTACTCGATTATTGCAAGAGACCAATTAAATCAAATCGGGGTCAGAGTGTCTCAGAACGGGGAGAAACAGTTCTCAGCCTCGTCTGGCTCGTCAGAAAGATGTCGGGGGTTAGGAGTCTGCTGTGAATGAGGTTCAAGTCAATAAACTCCTTGTAATTAGATTCACTCTAGTGTTTTGTTTTCCTTAAAATACATATAATTAGATGAAGGAAAAAAAAAGAAGTGTGAAGAGAAAAAAACATCCCATGAAAGCAGAAATAAGGCAGGCAAGGAGGCAGGATTGTTACTGCACCCTTGTACAGTGGGGCTCCAGCTCTCCTCAGGGGCAGACCTCTCCGTGAGACAGTCAATGCTACGGTTACCTGGGGATGAAACTCAAGCTTTGTCCAAAGCCCTCTCCATCATCTGATCACCATTTAAATCCTTGTGTTAGGGCTTTACAAACGCTTTAAACAATACAGTGATCTTTGGATTTGCTGTCTGTACTGGGAAATACAATTGAGTCTTCCCTATGAGACCCATTTAAAGACTGCCTGTTATTAAAGACTCGCTAAAGCCCTTAAACACTTGAGATAAAACGATACCTAAGTGGGATTCTCACTATGTTAAGAAACACGAATAACTGCCTCGTTGTCTTCAGAGGGATTTAAGTGCTGCTTATGGAAGATAACACCTGGGTCACTGCTTGTCATCTGGACAGAGAGAACTTGCTGTGACCAGAATGTGAGTGACTTCTGCTTCAAAGCAGGTCAAGGACAGAGCATTGGCCAATGACTTATGCATTAATGTGATCAGGACCCACCTCACGCTTAAACACTTTAATGGTTTCAAAGACATAACAAAAAGACCAAGACAAATCTCCGGCTGCTTGAGAATTGCTTGGTTTCATACACTCCCAGAGTCAGACTTGTCTTGAACACCTACCTATTTTCAGAGACCTGAAACTATAGGTCACCAATTGATTTGGATTTTATTCTGTAATAGCTCAGAAAGATTTCTCCTGCGTTGACTCTACAAGAGCCTCTTCATCATGCCAGTTGGATCAATTGAATCCTGCTGATACTGCTGCAGTTCTTTGTTGCTTCCTCTACTCTTTACATCTCCATGTAAACAAAATGTGAAATAGGATCCTCTCAAGATATTGGGGGAAAAAGTAAGATATCCATAGTTAATATGCTTAAATATTATCTCTGCATCTCAGCAGGGATTCTCTTCACCTGATTCTTAATTTAGTACTTTAATACTTTTCCAGGTGAGGTTACATAATTAATAAATCCTCTGTGTTATAGAGAATTTTATTGTGCTGAAGAACACCACAATAGAACAGTCTTCTATGCTGTTTTTTTTAAATATAATTCCTCTTACTAAAATCACCACCCTTCCATAGAAAAATGCTACTCGTGTAACCTATGTAAAATTGTTAAATAAACTGTTGCCTTTCCAAAGATAGTCATTAACAGAGTCTATGCAATCCTTGAGTATAAGGCAAAAACAGGTAGTAACAGACTCTTGATTTTCAGAACACACAGCATATATCTGAATTTTTTTTAAAAAAAAAAACAAAAAATCTAAGTCAATATTCATAAAGAAACCAGCACCATTACTAACATTCAGGAGAAACTGGGATTCATTTAGAAAGTCAGTGGCCAAAGTCACACGAGTGCAGTATTTTTGTTCCCCAGGAAAATGCTAGATCCTTTATAGAATCATAGAATCATTTAGCTTGGAAAAGACCTTTAAGATCATTGAGTCCAACCATTAACCCAGCACTATCAAGTCCACCACTAAACCATGTCCCTCAGCACCACATCTACAAATCTTTTAAATACCTCCTGGGATTGTGATTCAGCCGCTTCCCTGGGCACCTTGTTCCGATGCTTGACAACCCTTTCTGTGAAGAAATTTTTCCTAATATCCAACCTAAACCTTCTAAAACTTCTCTTTCTATTTATTAACAGTTTATTTAAAAATCCTGGTATGAGATGTGTTTCCTCTTGCTCCTGCCCTCTCTTCAGAACAGAATTTAGGCTGCACATAACTTCTTATTTCACATTCCAGTTGCAACAAAAATCAGTGACTTCTGGTCGTGCATTTGTGTCACCACCTTTCTGAAATGGCCTTCTGTGTTATCAACACTTGAAATGAACTGGCAGCTTTCTGCCAAACATTGATTGGTACAAGCACACAGTTAATTGGGGAGACGGTAGTCACTCAGCCGATCAATTCAAGCTGTTTGTCTTTTAATTTTTTTTAAGAGATAATGAGTTCTTTTGTATACCCAGGGTAGCATGGCTCATCTCTGCGCTCTGTACCAAACTCCAACAATAACAGGTCACACTTTAAGGCAATGCCAGAGTAGCATAGTGAGGTTACAGGCATGCCCAGTTTTTGAGTATTTGCCTTGTGTGATTATAATCTCTGGAATTAACTTCAGAGCTATCATGCTGCAGTGATCCTTTAACGGACTTGCAAACCTTCGTGGCCTTTGGAACCAGATATGATGAGACAATTGCTCTTGGCAACAGATCGCCCCACTGATGGCTGCGATCTTCAACCTCCCAGATGTACTAGGAGTAACTGAATGGGATTATGATGAAGTTAAATTGGCAGAGACTTGTTCTCTACTCTATTTCATCTGAAGATGAAAATGAAAATGGCCCAGCCTGGCATCACCCTGCACAATAACCTGAATCTATTATGAATTTTCCACTCCTGCAATCTGGAAATGTTTGTTTTGCTCAGACAGACAACCCTGGAAAGCTACTGATGGTGACAGTTGACAAACCCAACATGTTTTCTATGGCCATTTTTTCTCTGTTTATTGCCCTCAGGTAGTGCTTTCACATATTATCTGTGTCCTACAGATTTCACTGGTCTCCACTAGGAGGTATTCCGAGCCTCGCAGCTCGTGCCTCATGATTTGTACAGGTTGTCTTCCTGGGTTAGAACACACCACCCTCTCACCTTTGCAAACGCACCTTCCAGTTCCACCACAGGTGAAGTGTTGATCTGGTTTGATCTCTCCACCCCCACCCCCTTTGTTTTAACATGGCAAAAATGTCTCATTTCAAAACCAGAAAAACTGAGCATGCTGTAGCTGAGAGCTTTCTTTTACCTTGGAATATATGCACGTAGCTCTTCTTGGTATCAGTGGGAGGTATGAATACATATTTCATATCAAAGACTTATATTTTAAAAGAAAAGGCTGATGATTCTTGCTGCCCAGCTTTGAGGCACATGAAAGGAACCTGATTTTGAAGCCACGCTGAGCTCTAAGAATCAGGCCAGCAAGTTACACACCCAAAACACTTGTTTCTTTTTATAAACCCAGCTGAAACACGACAATATTATTTTAGGGAAGCAAATACGCAAAATACTTGTTATCTATGTAATGTTTGTAATGGCAGTCCTCTGCTTTCCCTAATTTCTTCACAATTTACATATAAACGAGACATTGTATCACTGGGTAGTTTTATTTCTCCAAAACACTGTCAAGTATGTTGACAAAGTTTTGAGGCTCTTAAATTAAATATTTTCACTAAACACATAATTTGTCATTCGGTTTAAGAGGAAACTGATTTAAAGATATGGTGAGTGTTTTAATGGC
Organism: Limnodromus scolopaceus; assembly: GCA_028565335.1. Classification (NCBI taxonomy): domain Eukaryota; kingdom Metazoa; phylum Chordata; class Aves; order Charadriiformes; family Scolopacidae; genus Limnodromus; species Limnodromus scolopaceus. The sequence continues at coordinate 5,954,270 of JAOXNO010000070.1, forward strand.
AGGCAGCACAGCAGAGCTAAAGCCCAGGAGATTCCCACTGTGGCTACTGGTCTGCCTGACAAAGCAGCAGTCACCTTTTTCCACAATTTCCCCAAATATAAGACGGTGACAGCAGAGCCTACTCTGTGATCTGGTAATCTCTACAGAAGTGCTGCTGTGTCTCATAAAAGGAAGGCAAAACCATTGTAGGGTCCAGTGAAGTTTCAAGGGGAACTCATCCCTGGGCTCAGTTCTGCCCACATCAGAAGAAATTTTGCTACATCTAAAGGAAATCTTTGAGGCAACTGATGTAGGATGAAAGAACTTATGTAGGACAAAAGATTTTTTTTTAATGGCTACAGATCTAATCCTTTCATATTATCCCTCTCATTTACCTGTGGCTTGTTGCTAGGGGTGTGGGCAGGGAAAAGGCTTGGTGAGGGGCTACGTGTTAGTGCTGCTAACTGTTTGGTGCATCTCTTTATTAGCTGTGTCTCTCTGGCTCTCTGGTGTGATCATTACTATTGCTGAAATTGATCCCCTTCTAGTTGAAGTGTGCTTATCTGATCCTCTTATCTCTTCTTGAGATCATGAGTCGTAGGCACAGAACCTTCCTGAGTCCACGAGAGAGGTGTACCTGCTCTGGGGACAGTCCTTCTTCATGCAAGATGGAATAGATGGAGACTATGCAAGGAATTACAGTCTGACCAGGACACAGCACATCCCTACGCAGATGAATACAGCAAATCCCTGTGTAGCACCTAGTTGCAGAAGAAGGACTGTCAGATCATGCTTACGCTTTGAAGAGATCCTAAAACCAGACCACAGCCAGCAGCATTTGCATCTTAGGCTTTGTTTTCATGCAACGAAATTGCATCCAGCATATGGCTAGTCACCAAACCTTTCTGAGAGCTCCACAGGCAGAAGAAGGAACAAAGAGGCATGGGATCCATTAAAAGCAAATGATGGAAGCAAAGCAGTCAGTTGCAGTATTAATAAAGCAATGCTTGCCATCAAAGCTGGATTATTTCAACAGCTAATCAGCTTCAGAGCATAAAGAGACTCTGGAGCAAGCATGATTGATGCCTGAAATTCTACTAGCACTTTTGTAATAAGAAGGGATATCTGTAATCCTTTCTGTGGTGTTACCCTAACACTCAGAGGCCCTGGAACAAGCTGGGACAGATAGCAAGTATGAGTCTGAGCAACAATTATCTCTGCAGACCAAAGGATCCTTTTTTCTTCGTATGATCTACGGTTTTTCAAAAGTATGAGTAATCCTCCAAAGTCAGGCAAGACTAAATTGCAGGAATGGGTGCTGAATGGGGAGGTGCTTTTAAAATTCACACTGAGTATCTGAATCCATCAGTGCCTGTGTAGTTTAGAAATCCTGCCCACATACCTGCCTTAATGTCATCTGCCAGTTTCTTGCCTAACTTCTGCCATCTGTAACTCAAGCACCTCATCTAAGCTAGCTAGCTAGAGGCTTCCACATAAGCTCATAAAGATCAACATCTCCTGAAGGAGAACCAATTCGCCAGTCTTGGACACCTTCTAGGGCCAAATTCATTACTCCATGAACCTATTTCTCTCTGCAAACACTCTGGAAGGAGCCTTGTGGATAGACTTGAACGAGGCACCTACAGATAGTGAGATGAAACCATCCAGGGTATCATGGCTCTGCTGGACAAGTCGTAGTGAACACGGATGCTGCCTCCTGGGACATGACTTTCCACCTGCGCTGGAGGATGTGTTTCCATAGCAGGAAGCCAGGGAAGGTGGTTTGCAGTAGGACATGGCTGATATTCAGAGGCATGTGCCATGCTTCTGACTCTGAGATGTGGCCAAAGTGTAGGGCTGGGAGTGAGGGATTTGCAGGTTCACGCTGTACATCACCTGCCTTCGCTGCATGGGAGCTGGAGCCGGGAGGCACAGGGATAAGGAAAAAAATGTGGGCAAGCGAAGGGGCCAAAAACTTGGAATCAAAACAGTTTTCAAACTTTGCTCTTTATAAATCAACAATATCCTAATATATTGTTTTGATTGTAGCTTCCTGGCAGATCTTAATGCCTATTTCTTGCTACTTACATGTTTTTTTCTCACATTTGTATTTGAGTCCCTTAAATGCTTCCCCTTCTCCATCATGTCTAAATTTCTTTCTGGATTTCGCAGAATGGTAGCTATATTCAAACCAGAGGGGCACAAAAAAGAGTGCCAGAATGCACACATAAGGCCAGTTGCTGATGGATTCAAGCTGATTTATTACCCGTTGCCAGATTTGGAGGTTCAAAATTATGTTAAAAACAATTTTCAGTGACACTTAGAGCTGTGAAAGAGAAATCAGGGATGCTCTGCCAAATCTGTCTGCCATCATCTATCATTTATCTGTCTGATCCAGTCAATCATCTAATTTAATTCACTGCCTTTATAAAGGTAACTATTATTTTAAGGTCTAAATGCTACATCTGTATAAACTTGACACCCATGTTTCACTGTTGTTCTGGCATAGATAAATAATTGCTAGAAGGACTAGCTTCTCCACTGGCTTTACCAGGCTACACTGTCATCTTCCATCAGTTTGGCACCTGAACTAACTGTAAATAAATTAAATCAGTCGATATAATATTTAGAGAAGGAGCGTGAGGCTGGAAGCCACTGCAAATGAAGCAGAAATACATACCAAGCTAGAAAGTGTTTTCTCAGCCAGCCTGGTAGGAGATAATGCATACACATATTAATTAATTGTGACTGTAGGCATCAAGCTATAACACAAGTACTGGAACAGCTCAAAGCATTCCCAGCTAAATTTCCTAGGGCACAGAGATTTCCCTCTTCACTGAAGTTTGACAGGGAGGAAAGGAAAAGCATCTAATTTTATGCAACCGAGGATTCTGAAATATTTCACTAGTGTTTGTTGTTTCATTACTGTGGATGGCATTGTCAAATCCAGACCTTTAAAAAATTATATTTAAAATAGTCTTATTTCTTGCACGATTATGGTTTGCGGGTACCTCATCATGAAGCAGGACCCTTTTGCTCAGTACTGTTCTACCCCTGGCAGTTTGTGGCAGACACAATACTAGATCTACGTATTTGACCCACAGTAATCATGAAGAGGTTCAGGTGAGTGTTAGGTATTGAGTACATACAAGGCAAAGCAATCCTTTCCCTGAACATTTCATGGCCTAAATAGAAAAGACAGGAAAAGACAGAAACATAGAAAACACGTCCCAAAGGCACGGTGAATTAGCAGAACCAGAAACAAAACCACATTCAAAATATACCTGCCCCTTAAAAACACAACTCCTCCATTCCCTCACATATGTAAGTCTCCATCCACATCAACAAGGAAAAGCTCACTTTATCTGACATTTGTAATAAGTATTTTGTTACATATTTTTGCCGAATGCTAGATCTGCTTGTCGAGGTGACAGATAAAAATGCCAACTGTTTTCAAAAGACTGGATTTACTCTTCCCATCCAAAAGCCAAAAGCCAAAGTGCAAACAAGTATCACCTGGATTTCTTGGCAACACTGAAGCTAGAATATGACATTCTTAATGGGACCCCATACACGCCGCCATCCCACAAAGACCCAGACAAGGGCTCATGTTTATTCCTTGGGGTTCGCTACAAAGGCTCCGTTCCAGCTCCTATTGCAATTACAGAAAGGATTCCTAGGCATGTGGAAGGGAATCGTACCAGAGCTCGCAAGGATAATACTGCCATTGTACTCCTGCAGAAGAAGAAAATATACAATAGTCTGGCAATGTTTTCCACCTGTTCATTATATCTTGACTACCTTTGAGAGCTTGCCAGATGTGCATTAAACAACTAGTTGGGATTACCCTGCAATACTGTCTTTACATCCCTTCAGTTGCTAAAGGGAATAGCTAGAGGATGTCAACTATGAATTCAGTGCTATTAGCAAGTCTCTGGCAAGAGTTGAAGGGCACCGATGGAGAGCTGAGTTCATGGCAATCACTAGTTTTTATAAGTCTATATATTTATGAGTATTTTACATGCCCCCCTATAGATACAGAGCATTCATTTAAAAAGGATTCACCTCTTTTGGAAAATCTCCAAACATTGTATGCTGGCTTTGCAAAGAGTCAGCCATATTGCACTGTATGGTAAGTAATCACTTTGGCTTGAAGTCCTGAGATTAATCACAAAGCAGTGGGCAAACTGCGTGGCCAGATGAGCATTTCTGAAGTAGGTGTTTCATTGCAGCTAAAGCACAGCTGTCTTGGTAGATGAAGTTTTTTCCCTCCCCCATTATCCAGAGTGGCGTTGCGAAGTCCTTTGCAGTCCCTGAATGCAAAGGCTGGGGATGGATGGACCGACTATCTTCGGGCCCTTTCAGGGATAAAGGATGAGGAGTAGAGAACTTACAGATTGGACCTAGGAGTATTTGAATGAGGTTATTATTGAGCTACCCCCACCTCTGGGAAAAGCCCTGTACAATAGGAGAGAGATGGTTTTGAGTGGCTTAAAAGTACAAAATTCTTCTAGATCACAAATCCCAGGGGAAATTAGCTAACAGAAACCAAGTGGCCTGTGTTTGGCAAACTGAACGCATGATACAGCTACTTAATATCCAGGAAGTTAATGTGCCACATGCAGAAAATGTCCATAGTGTAATAGAGACAGCTCTGACCTTTCTCAGCAGGTCAGCAGAGCTCCTCTATGCAAGGCTTAATCAAGTCATATATAACTGCGGCTGACAGGAGCTCATGATCCACACACGTGATTTGGAGAAGACTCTCCTGCAAGGCACTTAGCACAGTTATCACTCCCATTTGGCAAATGGTCAGGAATTACACTTGATTTGATGAGGTGCTGGGAGATAAATTTCCTGTCGCCTCTCAAGATAGATGTCGTTGTGCAGCAATCAGTGCCAGCGAGCAGATGCTGGGTGTGCTGCTAAACCACCAGCTTTGTGAGTGGTGCCTTTCCGAGCAGTGCTTACTTGGAGCTGAGCTGAAGGACATTCACTTGGTATTTCACCTGCTAATATTCTGCTGCACAGGGGCTATCCCTGACTTAGGCTCTTGGTGAGAGCAGCGTGCCTTGTAGTCAGCTGGCATGGCCCACACTAGGTCTGCATGGACAGGGTCTTCACTGTGCTGTAATGATGTCTTGCAGAGAGATTTTTATTTCATCAGTTTCATCCCAGTATTTCCTGTCAACAGATGAGTGCTAGATGTCATAGGAATACGCTCTATTTATATTATCCAAAAAAACACCTCATGTGCTAGCAAGAGACCTAAATACCCAATTCATCTCCTTACTGTCCCAAGATAGCTCATCCAGCATCCTGCACTTGGGACCAGCATTTGCACCTTTTAACCTTTGACACTTCAGCCACAATGTTGTGCAGACCTTTCTATCACAATGCTTTGAAGATATGGTACTTACTGAGGAATATCCTGCCTATTATTTCTGTACATTGTTCTTTATGCACTAATTAATGTCATTCCACTAGAACAACTTCCAAAAGTCCAAAAGCCAGTAAGGCTATTACTGTATTTAATGGAAATAGATTTTTCTATAGTAAAAAAATTGAGTAATAATAATTTTTCTTTACTGAAAAACCTGCATAGCACAGCTAATATTCAGCTTTTCCATCAAAAGGCTCCCCTTTGTCTTGCTGTATGTCAGCATTGCTGAGTATACCATCTTCTTCCGTAGCATCCACTCTTTTGTGTTGCTACTTATTGAATTAGACATCCTGAAGGAATACTGCTGTGTCAGATGAACCCAGGATGCTGGGTGAGTGCTGGGATGGATGTCATTGCTTGCTAAGATGTCTAAATTATCTTGTCGAGGAACATTACAGGATAAAGTTGAAGTCACTTCTTAGGGAAAGCAGGATGCTTTGTAATGCACTTCTGCAGGGCTAAAACTCCTTGTGTGCGCATCTTTGTGTTTTCAGTTTGCACTTTCCTGCAAGTCCACATGCCCTGTGGGCAGGGGGATTGCAAGGAGGAGGATAGAGGCACAGAGGGATGTGTATTTGCACAGGTGGTTAAACCTCAGAACTCAGACAGGAAGACTTTGTTTGATATCATGACTGAGCTGATCTAATATCTCATTGCTGCCAAGGGAAGCTCTAGCATCTTCCTCCTATGCCTGCCCTGGTCCTCCTGAGACCTTGCATTGGGTGGGTTCAGCTCACAGAACTAGCAGAAAACTTCACTGGCTTTTCCACCCAAGGATCTGATCTGTAGCAGAAGCCAGAGCCTGTAGGCAGCCCTGGGGGAAGAGAATGGGGACAGAGGGAGCACCAGAATTGCCCCTTTCAACAACAGTGAGCCCTGAGATCACTTTGATTGTACAACTCAGCCAAACTCCAGCAACTGTCAGCCCCGTGAAACTAATTCAGTGATCTGGAAGCCTTTAAATGGATGTCAGTGACCATGTACAATATCCTTAGTGTGCTTGCTGCTAAGTCACATTTGTGCATTTACATATGCAGTAGGGTTTTCCCTGATAATAATCTAAGGTGCTAATTTGCATATGCTGTTGGTTTGTTCTTTAAAATATAATGAGGGTAATAAAAGCAAAAGTCTTGCCTGGAATTTTAAATTAATAGTTATCTGTCTCTCTTGTAACCTGCACGTGCTTTCCTCATTTGGGCAGAATTAAATCTACAGCATTTAAGGAATCTCCAGACGTAAATGGATCAGAAAGAAATAGCCATTTATTTCCCAGCAGCTGACAGTTCTTTCTCCCCCTACCCCAGTGAGAGGCAGTGATTTGTAGTAGGGATTACACTCTGCTCCTTGGAAGTGGTGGTGAACAACATGATGTTGTGTTATTGCCCTCCTGCAATAATGCAAGGACACGTCTAAATTGATCTCTGTTCACTCCCATTTGGGAAAGTGCTTGAGCCAACCCTGCAGAAGCCGGCAAAACCGTCTGACTGTGGACTGACATGTTCCCAGCGAAAGAATTTATGCTGTAGACATGAATGCATTTTGCTAATGGAGATTATCCTTGAACATGCATAAAATTGTAGTATATCTGAGTGTGGGCCAGCGTGTACAGCCATCACTGACTGAGCTGTTCGGGGGAATTCACTCATCATACGCCTCTTCAAAGTACTTTACCTGGTTACCTCTGTTAGCAGTAGTGTATTGCTTTTCATTCGCAAAGAGAATTAGATTTATGAGAGAGGTGTGCCAGAGACAAATTGGAGACTGTACTGTCTGGCCAGGCATCAGTCTCCAGCCATCATCAGACAGCAAAATAGTTCAGAGTGTCTAGTGAGTGAAAACAGCCTACCAAAACTCAGCTCTCCGGTTTCACAGGCAGAGGAGGGGATGTCCCCCAGTACCATTCCCTATTGTGGTGCCTCTCCCTTGCTCTTGCAGAGCTCTCAGCGCCCAGCAGAGCAGAGACCTGCAGGATGAGGGGCTGCCTGGGAGAACCACTGTGAGAAAGCACAGACATGGCAGCCTTGTAATGTCACCTCTTGCTTGCCAGGCAAGATGTGCACCAAGGAGGTGTCCCTTTAATGACCCTCAGTCCTTCCTCTGTAATACAGCCCAACGCCAGCCTTCCGGGAACCCCAGGAGCCCTGGGCAGCCCTGGTTTTGGAAGTGTACTCCATCGCAATGGGCTGCAGCAGCATTGAAATGGGTCAGGAGGAGGTGAGGGTTTGGTGCCTTCCCCTGGTGCTCACACAGCTGAATCAGATATAAAGACAGGCGACTGATGGGCAATCCTTCTTGTATTGTGGGATCGTTGCAATGCACCCTTCATAGCACAAGACAGGAGCCTGCTAGAAGGACTGATGGGCAGGACAGCCGGATGCTGGCTGCTTCTCCAGAGGAGGCTGTCTGCTAAAATCCAGTAAAGACGGAGAGGACACAAGTTAACAATAGTTAAAACAGGCCAGGCCAGGCACGCTGCCTGCTACGACAGAGCCTTGGATCTGAGGCCAGCGCGCAGCTGAGCAGGCACAGCTCCAGCCACCAAACAGCCAAACAAAGCAATGGCAAAACGTGCACTGTCCAAGAGGCTGCGGTATATCTGTGAGAGCAGAGATGAAACCGGAGCACAGGAGCTGGCAGGCAGCTCACCCACACCAATGGGGGTGGGACTGGAAAGAGGGAAGCACAGAACCTCCATCCCTGCCTTGCTTAATGGAGAAGAGTCAAAAGAAGCCATGCATCTGAACGATAGGCCAGGAGAGCATCATCCCACAGCCATGAGAAAGAGGAGAGGAAGGAGGGTGGAAACCAGGTGCCAAGAGGCCCTTGTAAAGAATTTGGTGTGAGAAGCTCTTTGAGAAGAGACACTGGAAGGTCAGCGTGGGTGCAAATGACTGGCCAGCCAGTTGGAGCCACAGAGTTGCTGGAAATGGTTGTCTTTGAGATCGTCTGAGCTTTAGATACATGGTTTGCCCACCTGTTTTTATTCAGTTACATGAA
>JAOXNO010000070.1:5962788-6013417 GCA_028565335.1 Limnodromus scolopaceus
CTGGAAATGGTTGTCTTTGAGATCGTCTGAGCTTTAGATACATGGTTTGCCCACCTGTTTTTATTCAGTTACATGAAGAGGCACAAAAGACACAGGAAGAGAGGAGGAAGAGAAGCAGACATGGTTTAAAGCTATCTTTGCTCCCTCTCTTGAGCTGTTGAGTTCCTAGACCTGCCATAGAAATGCTTGTGATACCACTTGCTGCCTCTCCTCCAAGCATTAAGCCTGGGACCAGCACTACGTGTGTGAACCAGCCACAGCAGACGTAGACTTCATAGATTTCATTAGATTCCTGTGTCAGGCATCAAACAGCACTATGTTAGTCCCAGACACTGATATAACACCACACAGCAAAATCCAAGAATATCTTACAGTGGGACCAAAAGAAACAAAAGAAAAGTGGAACAAGCCTTTATTTCCCTCTCTCCTCCTCCCAGGAAACAAGCAAAGGACTTTATCTGACATTAAAGTCAACATTAAAAGAATAGAATGAGGGACTATTTATGTTTAATTGTCCAGGTTAGACGAAGAAAACAGAGGAGACAAGTTGCCAATGCTGCAATCTATATGTTTGCTTTGAGGGGTGCAGCAAGTATCTCTGTGCTCGTTCTGCAATAAGTTTTTCTTCTTGCATCTGTCCCATCTTGCCAAGGTTTTATTCTGCACTTCTCACAGCAGGGGACTTGCTGATTACTCTCCTCTAATTGAGTTTGGGTAATGAAAGTCACTAAAAATCTCTTTCATGTCGTATGTTGTCATCTATCTCATGAAACCATTAGATTTGTTCTAGACCCCTTAAAAAGAGGCCAGGCAAAAAAAAAGAACAAAAAAAGAACAATGTGCTAATATTTTTCAAATGTTTCCAGAGAAACTGCACAGCATAATTACAGCTGCTTTTGCATTATTTAACCTGCCTACACACCCTTGGGGCTCTGAAGAGAGAAAATCAGACAAGATCCCAAAGAGCTGTTTTGTCACACACAGTTTTGTGGGGATTCAGGTTACTGAAGGGGCCAGAGATTCAAAAAATATTCACAAATCCACTTTTTCCTGGGTTAGTTCAAGGTCATCTGGGTACAAGACCAAAATCAGTCCAGACTGGGACTACTTCAAAGGGATGTTATACCCAGCTATCCCCTTACCACTTTACAGTTTCACTAGCTCACTTTTTTTAGCATATTTTACACCTTTCTGTGCTTGCATTTCACTTGTAAAATACTGTTTACTACAGAAACTGCTGTAGCAAATGACGGAACCCCCTCTTTATTAAGGAAGAGAGATACTAGTTCTCCCTACAGACGTCGCTTATACCCACAGCCCATCACAGCCAGCCCACTAAGGTATTCACCACCACTCAGACCTGCACTTTCCCTTGGCTGAAGAATGGCACAGCGGGTGTCTGTCTAGACAGTGACCTGCTTGGGCTGCAGGTACAGGCACAGGCTGGAGCAGGGAAGCTTTGTGCTAAAAGTTGCGCTTGTCTCTCCTTGCAAACCCCGATCTGCTGTAAAATTCTTTGCAGCTGAGATCATGGCGGAGACCTGCATCCTAAATCTCTTCTGAGCCTAGCTTTGCTAGCTGCTAAGTAGGGATGTACGACTCATCACTAACCAGAAAAGGTTTTGAACGAGCTTACAGCCTTTGCTTTGAAAAGATCATGCTCACCGGTGTGTTGTGCCGACCTGCTGTAACGACCCCAGAGACATGACAGTGTTAATGCATGGTAATGCTCCTCCTGGTACACAGTACCCCAGCAGGTAGAAGCAGGAGCATGAATATTTGAAATTTAACTTTCCCTAATATCACCCCATTTACTTTATGTCAGACTGTGTTTATCTTCCACTGCTCACATTTAAATGTCAGAGTATCAGCATGTCTAAATTCCTCTTTTCACAGATGGAAACTGTCGATTTTTAAACACAAAAGGCACCCGGGAATGTGATATACATATTACCCTGGCACAGAGTTTAACCTTTAAAGACTGTTCTTTAAGAACCTGCTTTAAGATAAAGCAAATCACTTCAATAAAATGATAATTTACTGTTCTATAGCTCCTGAATCCTGATGAAACCATGAGTTCTTTGCAAAAGATAAAAGCAGAACAGATCAGGCTTTAAATAACATTAATTAATGTGAAAGATAATGGAGGACTAAAAGTTTATGCTTCCCATGCACCTCAGGGTCTTCCTGGCACTGGCATTGCAAGACAGAAGTGCTTCACAGACACATTTAGTGGTGGTGGGGATTATTCAAGCCCTCTGCAAACTGTGATTTTGTGAAATGCTTTTAGGATTAAGATTCAGAGATGGTACAATTTGGGCACCTACCTTCAACTCTCAGGATTGCTGCACCTACAGTGTGCTGTCTGTCCCTTGGAGTCCTTCAGCCTGGGAGAGACAAAAGAAACTCTAAGTCAGACTCCACACAGTGCAAGAACTGAACCTTAGGACCTTTTTTCTGGGTGTTTCTATATTTTTTGGACACCAGCTAGAGATGTGACAATTGAAAGATAAAATAAGGCTCAGTAAATGAACAGATATTTCAAAAAATCAGAGTCTGCTTTGGACATTTTGAGAAAGATGAAAGCAATTTTGCTGCTTGTGTCCAAAATTTTGTGTGCCTTTTGGGTGACAATGGCTGGTTATTAAAGCAGGTGAATTTGAGTGCAAATTTGATGACAGGAGTAGGGAGACAAGGGAGCTCAGGGACATTATTTTAAAAGATAAAATGTGCTCTAGCTGAATATTCTCCATTTGGCTGGCTCTTCACTTTGCAAGGTTTGGGACATAAAAGCAGTTCTTGCCACTTAGGAGTATCACGTAAGCAAGAATAGCCATGGTGGACAAATTGCTTCCATGTATTTTTGACCCTTGATATGCTCCAGTGGGCTTGGATCCTTCCTTGCCAAGAAGTAAATTCCAAGGATGCTTTTCTACCATGATCACACCAAAAATCTCTGAGCCATTAAGAGCCAAAAAACTCACAGGAACAAGGTTGCACTGATTTGGGCATTAGGTAGAAATCTATACGGATTCTTTTAATTTGGGTAATACCTCCCTCTCTTTAGAAAAATATGCCTCTCTATTTCATGGTGGGAAAGTCTCTCTCTTGCTTTCACTTATGGAGCCCTGGAGATACCTCCACCAATTACCATGTTATTAGCTCTTTTAAAGGACAAAAACAAATGGGCAATTGAGGTTTGATTGCCTTACAGAATGGTCTTTTTTCCTCTGTTTATTTTTGTCAGCTACATCTAGGTAATATATTCCAGGAAACGAGACAGCGGTGCTATCCGCGGGCAAGTTTAGCTTAGATAGGTCTGCCCGGGCTTTTTGTCTCAGCTCTGTGGATATCCTCTGGAGTTTCCTACTCAGCCCCGCCACGGCTGCCCGACTTGTCCTTGCTTTCACTTCTGACAAATTCCTTGCAAAGCTATACAGAGAAAATGCAGTTTTGCAAGGCGTGGGAAAAGCATTGCTCACATGCAGGCATGGAAACAAGGGATCAACCCTGAACTCTTTGCATTAGTCCTTCAGAGTCTCCCTTAGCACAGTGGCTCCCACCCCGACTGCTCCTCTGCACCCCTCGAGCCCAAACAGCACAAGGAAAGGGTGTCGCATCCCCCCCGTGCTGCTTTTGGAGCAGGCTCTAAATTTTTACATGGACTGGAGAAGGGCTGAGTCTAGCGAGGCTCATGCAAACAAGAAAGCGTTAAAGGTAGGGCTGGCACGATTCATCCCGTACAAATATGTATGCTAATCCAGTATGCTGCATTTTCCACTCATCCCTGAAAAGCATTCCCATAACTGTTCCTTGATGTCTGTGTGGAACAAGTAACTGCTCAATTAAATCACAATGAAATGGTTGTTTGATACCCTTCATTAGAACAAAGCTATTTGGCAGGAAAAGGTGAAGAATGGGTAAAACAGTCTACTAATTGCATTACATTTCATCCTCCAGCACTGTAACCTCCCCCTTATAATTACAGTGACTCTGAGACAGAGGTTTCGTGGGATGAATGGGATGAGTAGTAGAGAGTATAATACTGCTGAGGAAGCAGTAACTTTGTTATGGTGGTAGTAGGAGAAGGGCTGGGTAGGATGTACGCCCAGGATGGTACGGTGTTGCTGAAATGTGGTTGTCAGCACAAGTGCAGAGCTCTGCCTGCACGCAGCTGCGGCGACCAGATGCTATGTAAGCTGATTTGCTGTGTAATTTTATGGATCGTCTTTAAAATATGGCTGTTGGGCAGTGATAAGCCTACAACTTTATCTGCAAAAGAGAGTTGTTATTTATCTAGATTGATTGGATTATGAAGTCAGGACCTTTAATTAAAGAGTACCGTAATCCAAAATCAAAATAATACAAGTTGATGCCCAGCACATGGATTGGGTTTTTCTTAAAGCAGCTGGGCTCTGTCTGCTACTGAAAGTCTATTCATGCTGTTAACAGCTTCTGCCCGACTCCATATACTGACTGGATTTTTAATAAAATCTATGATATTGAATTCACCAGCTCACATTTGTGTATGCTCAGCAGATGGCTTTATGAAGAGGTGGTAGCAGCTATTCCACAATTTCCAAGCGTCCCGTTGGAAGTCACCCCAAAAAGGTGATTTCCCCCCTACCTCCTCTAAGTGCTTTAATGTGCTGTGCAGCGGGACGGGTGTCTGTTCGCGTCCCAGCAACGGCTGGTCTGAAGGATACAACTTAAAAGAGCAAAATCGACTGCTGCCCGTGGGGAGCGCTCCAGCCCGGCGCAGAGCTGTCTGCCAGCAGCTCATGCTCTGTCCCAACACAGGCAAATTTCACAGGGAGGAGAATAGCAAATCCTTGACCCCCTCCGAGCCTCACACTGGGATTTGAAAGCTGGACCGCTGGTGTTCAAAGCAAAGCAAACCATTTCCTTGCTTTTAAAATGAGGAATATAACGTATTTTTTAACCTCTCTTCTCTTTTTTTTTTGCGCAGCTGGAATATGTTAGCCAGTTTCTTTCCTCTTTTTTTTTTTTTTTTTTAAATTTAAATGTTACAGAGGAAATTTAGAGACTGGTTAGAGTCTGGTAAAGTAATAAAGTGACTGGGAATAGTGCATGAAAGCAGAATTCCCAAATCAACAGCAGTTGAGTGGCTGCCGAAGTGCTCCGAGGTCCCAGGACGGGCGGGAGCTTCGCTGTGCCCTTGGCTGAGCTGGCAGGAAAAGGTCAGGGACTTCACTCCCGAGGCAAGAAGCAATTCAAGCTGAGGTCACTGCAAGAAGCTTTAGTTTTCCCTGAGCACTGAGCAATGCAAAAAACCAGCACTGAGTGCTCGCAAAGCCCAGCTGATCCTGGTGGAACAAATAAAGCCCCAAACCTCTTTTGCAAGATGAAGGCATCGTGCAGCCAGGGACTGCAAATGAGCCTGCTGTTTTCCTTGCTGGGTTGCAATCCTTCCCTCTCCTCCCCTGTTTTAGTCCTCCCCTCCCTGGCCATAAGATTTGTTTGCTTTTCCTTCTCTTAACTTTTTTTTGTAGGTCCAGGCTCCAGCAGGGAGTGTGCTGCCTTCCAGATGCTAAAATGGATTACTGGATTAACTGCTCCATTGGCTGTTCGGCCTCGCAGAGGCTGGGAGGTCAGGGAAGTTATTAATTCACAGCCTTCTCCATTTGCTCATTGCAACGGGGTTGGAACTATTGACTTAGCAGATTCAGTGGGATATTGCAGCCATACTATAGTGTGCATTTCTGTAGGCAATAAATCAATATACATCTTTTGATGTCTCTTGTTATCAAATGCAAAAGAAACATATGCCATATTGTAGATACGTACATGTGCGAAGGGAAAAAATGCAGTGTGTGTGAGATGCTCCACCCTTTCCAGCAGCAAGGTGCCAGCTTTGAAACTCATGCCGGTGGGCCAGGTGACCCTGGTATTGTCAGTGACAGAGATAAGCCCTTAGCCATGTGTGACACCCTGAGGGGCAGCGCTCCCACCCAGCGACCCGCAGGGAGGCAGATGGCAGTCCCCACGCCTGCCTGGGTGCTGGCTGCACAGTTGGCCCTGGCGGCCGCTCCCTGCATCTTCCCATGCGACGGTGACAAGCCAAAAGGGAGATGCAGAGCCCGTGACCATGATAAACATGACAACGGCACACTGGGTAGGTGGGAAGCCAGTTGGCTCGGCACAGGGGGCAAGGCATTAGAGGTTTCAAGCAACAGTGATGATGCTAAGGTAATTCAAGCAGAAGCATAAGTCTGGATGTGCTGACTTGGAAAAAAATTGGGTTTCCTAAGCCCCTGCGACCTGCAGGATGGCCATGCAGCACAGCAGCCACCTTCAGCCCTCGTGTGCTCCCCAGGTCTCTGAAACAACCCATGTGTGTGTCCCAAGCTGTGGCTGAGCCCCCTGACCGAGCTCTGCAAGGAGATATGGCCAAGCAGCAAAAAGATATTCCCAGCAACACAAAAGGCCGGCATTGCCCTTAGATGATCACGCACCTCCGAAATCATGCACAGAGGAAGTCTTTGCTGGTACATCTTCTCAACAAAGGGAATATGAGTGTGGTGATGATTTCTTCCACATCCAGATGAACTGGTGCGTGGTTGTCACCAGCCCTTGCTGGGCATCAGCAGCTTTTAACCTGTTCCAGCACAATGATCTGTGCCAGGTCCAACCTTGGTTTAAGGAGCCATCTGGAGCTGCGCTGGTTTGTGGCTGACACCTCCTGTTTGTGACACCTCCTCCTGCTGCAGGTGGGACCATGAGATGGCAAAACAGTGTGAGGAGTAAACCATTCCCTGGGGAAGTTCAAATAACAAGAAACCCTTTGAGTCACATGGATGATGATAGCTCAGTTACAACTTATTAATGCTGCAAAGCAAGAAAACGATGCAGTTTTACACCGTATTTCCTCCTCTAGAGGAGAAGGATAATGTGACCCTCTCAAATGTGTCCTTGTGGAATAAAATTATTCAACATTTCTAACTTATGCCATTGTTAGGAAACAATAACAAATACCTATCTTCTTATAACTGCAAATAGGCATAATTTTGTGGAAGGCAGACTTTTCTGAAGTTGAAATAGTTTCAGGTGTAGTCTATTGGCTTTCAAGTTGCTGGGATGGACAATATCCCCTGGAGACAATACGAGTTTCTGTGCATCTGGAGTTTGGCTTTAACATGAACTTTATTCTGCAAGGAAGATGCATTTTATTGCTGTACAATTCAGATCATAAGAGCTGATCTATTCTTAAAAGCATATGAACAAAGAAGGCTGCACCTGTGGCAACTTCTGGCCTCTTGAAGGCAAAACACTCAGCAGATAAGGGTCCAGATACTTTTGGTGAAACCAGTGGCTTTCTGATGTCTGCTCATGCTATGAAGAATACTGGTATGATAGAAATTTGATGCCTTGAAGATATGAGTCGAAAGAAGCAGAGATGGCAGGAGGGTCAGCTCAGCTTGGACAGGCAGTCCCAGAGCCCGAGTGCTCACCAGACAGCACAGGCAGCCGAGCCTTTGAAGAAGAGCCAGGCCTTTTGCAAGAGCAGGGTTTAACTGCAACATTTGCTGTTTCCATTGGGCTACAAATTATAGATGACCTTACTGATTGAGAAGTGGCTTGATTTCAGTAAACTAACATCTAACTATATTGGCTGCTCATCTGTTCTTGAAATGCAAATTCCTATTAGTAAAATATACCATCATATGCTTAGTTAACAATAAAAATAGGGATTTTTTTACTTGTTCTCTGTCCTCAGTCTAGACAGATCGTTAAATATCATTTTTTTATTTTTATATTTCTATTATTACTTATGTGGCAACATGAATCAACTGGCTATAAATAAATAAAGATGAAAATCAGAAGTGCAATTCTAACCATCAGAGGCATAAGATTCAGGAACAGCCTTTTAATATGATTAATGAAACAAAAATCTAACTAGTTCGAAGACGGAAGTTGATAAATATAAAAGAATTGTGTGAGATAGTTGCATACTGAGCATCCTGGGAGTGTCCTTTTGAGGCAATGCTGCTTTGTAATCAATAAAAACATAATTTGTGCGATATGTTCAGGGAAGCCACTTGATAGGGCTTTTTTGAAGGGAATTCGGCACAAGAGCATCAGAAACATCCTGTGGAGGGGAGCAATGCTCAGCCTAGCCTAGGGCTCTGGTAAAGCAAATGGGTTTGGGGGCACCAAGGAAATGGGTTTGGGGCAAGTAGGGATCTTCTGGGAGAAGGAGTAACTCATGTATTTCACGTGGGCATTTGTCCTGCTGTGTTTTTTTCCTGAGCCACCTAAAGCTGAGACACCTCATGCGAATTAGTGCTTTAAGATTTGGCTGAGTATGGACAAGGACTGGATAATATGAGCTGATTTGGGCACCCTTTGAAAATCTATTTGTCTAATAGTAATCCTCAGGCAACTGGTTTTGGCCAGAGAGCTAATCCCCAATAAGGATTTAAGGTTGCAAACTCAGTTGTTACATCCCTACATTAATGTTCTTCTCTAGGTGCTATTTGTCAGCACAGAGTTTTTTCTTGAGAGAGATATCGAGGTGTAGAAGGATGTGATAACATTTTCGGGTTTGCAATCAATTTTTTGAAAGCTTTACTTTGCCCATGAACATCCATAGCCTATGGACTGATGATAGTCAGTAGACCAAGACGTGAAAATGCCTGCATCTCTCGGACACCTCCAGACCCCTCGACCAACTATGGAGGGTGTTGCAGGAAAAACAGCCTCTCCTTCTGCAACTGTTGGTGTTGACAGTGCCAGGAGGAGGAAATAACAGGTCATTAGAAATCAAGCAAAACTGAGGGAGCCCGTTTAACCCCCTCTGTACATCAAGGCAGAGACACAAGGAGATGAGACAGGGAGCTTCAGGGCTCTTGATGAGATGCTGGCAGAGGATGGGTGGTCGGGGGAATAGAAAGTGCAGCAGGTAGGATTTGGTTCACAGTTTGAGATCCAAAGACATGGTGCTGAGTAACCAAAAAAAATAGGGTCCAAAGAGTTAAAAAACCTCTTTCTCACATGCACCTGATAAATAAAATAAAATTTCCAACTCAGAGATGATCCAAGACCATTTTCCAATAAGAAATAAACCCAGGGCTTAGAAAATTCACACACACAAAGCAGATGAAACTTAAAAGCATTTTCCTAGCACAGTAGTTTTTAAAAAAAAGGGGTGACCTTTAAAGAAAGCCAGTGAGAGTTCATTTGCAGTAAAAAATAAATAAAAAAATCAGCTGGGTTAATCCAAAAAGCCCTACCTCCCAGACACTCTTCTGCCATAGTTTAGTACTCTTTTTAATAGGTATTTCAGCATTAGGATTTAAAAATTCATTTTCTTTTAGTGCTGGAATAAATGGCAGTCAAAGGCTGAAACATCCTCTCCTTCCCCATCCTCCTCTCTTGATGCAGTGCAGCCAGAGATAGCGGCTGCTATCTGTCCTTTCCTTGCACAGTATTTTTATCCAGAAGAAGTTTAAGCTCTCATTGGCATCCAGGTGGTAAAAGGGAAGATGTGGAACATCTCCCTCTCTTCACTCTCCCAAAAGTCAGCTCCAGAGCTGAGAAAACTGCATTAATTCTGTCCAGGACTTCTTTAAATTGGAAAAAAATGCCAGCCTAGAGCTTTGCTTCACACATGGCAGTGCCCTAAGCAGATGTCAGAGCATTGCAGAAAGGTGTTTTCTTCCCAGGCAAGTTCTTTGGTGGCCATGGTGAATCTTTTGCTTGCCCCTTTCAGGAGACCCACTTGTGGTGCCCACAAGCATCAGTCATTTATGTGTTTCCCAGTCCCTCAAAGAGTGGGATAAAGAAAGTGTAAAACACAGACATTCTGCACAGACCTTTGTAGCTGTGAAGGTCTCTATTCCCTGCTCTGAGCTGTTGCTCCTGCAGTGAGGGAGCCTGGCTCTTCTGCTGTGAGCATCACAGGACCAGAACAAGAACATTTATCTCCTGTGGGAAAATATTACCAGAACGGAGCAAAACTGTTGTAAAATGACTGCTTTCAACGTCTCTAAGGCAGTGGGCAGTCTGTCTGCCTCTCTCCTAATATAAAGCCCATTTGTGTTTAAAAGGACAATGGCTAAATTAAAATGCCAAGCTGAACAATTAAGCTATTATCTTTACAAATAATACAGAGGATGTCCTTGCTTTTAAAACATCAGGAAAGAATGATATGTGGTTTACTTTTTTCAATGTTGCCAATTCATGCAGCCTGAGGTTCTTCATGTAAAGGATCAGCTGCTGGAGTCGTGTCATGTGGTCATGGTCTCGTCATTAAAAAATAACTGAGTGGTGAAAAATAAAACACAGGCTCCAGGTGAGGGCCTGAGATGGAAATAAGGTTCCCGTGCATTACCTGCTGGCATCCCTGACAAACCTGAGTAAATCTGGAATAATCCTTGTTTGTTGTCCAAGGAATTACAGCAGGGAAAACCCAGCAGTGGGATGAGGAAGGTGCTGTTCGCAGCGTGGCTGGGAACGCAGCTCCTGCTCCCATGTGCACACCAGCAGTCCCAGGGCTGGCACACCTGTAGAGAGAGCTTACGCTTACTCTGAGAGCTGACTGACACAGCAGCCCATGTAGTCTTTAAATATGATCATCCTTGATGCCTGTTACAAGTTTTATTAATTTTAAAAGCTTTCTGATCTCTTCCAGTTAAGCTTTAATTACTGTTCTTCATTTCCAGCCCATAGAAAGATCAAAACTAGTTTAGAAGAAGAGGCTTTTTATTCCTTACCAACCCTGCCCCCTGTCTTCACTGGGGATTATATTTCTTCACTTTGCACATCCATGAGATCATTAAGTATAAAGCAGCAGTCAGCCAGCAACATCTACAGAACCATATTCCCATCGCCTGTGGCAGGATGCCAGACACCGTAAATATGACTTTAAGGTTGTGCAGTTGGTCTTTTGAGCTTTTACAGTTTCTAGCTGGAGGGGAAAAAGAAAAAAAGAGACCAGCTGGTGCAATTAGTCTTGTTTTCAGTCACCCGTTTTGCAACAGGCAGGTAAATGGATATGCTTTAGACCCTTCCCATTTGGTGTGAAGGCCACTGACACCTTAAAACAGCAAGGAGTGTCCAAAAGATGTCACAGGTTGGGGAACACACTGGTCGCTTCATTTGAAATGCAGAATTGCTTTTAAAGGGTCAGATTTCTTCCATCAGTGCTCAGCGGCTCAGACATTTGGCTTTCTCTTTGCATCTTCTGACAACCATCCGTACATTTGTGAGCTCTACAGAGTGACCACAGTGAGTTGTAGCTCACCAAGAGCCACGTGTGAGAACTCACCCATGCACAACACAAGTGTCACTCCTGTGCGTGCCTAAGGCAAGCTGATATTTGGCTTCCTGACCTGCCAAGCTGATCTTCAGCTCTGGCTGAAGTGTTTAAAGCCTGAGGACTAAAAACTAAATCTAACAGCTTCCCAAATTCCTAAACATGCCACTTGCTGTCCAAGGGCCTGGAGAACTGAGACGCTGCTGTCCTTCTGCAGCACTAGTTATGAATAGATCGACCCACCAGGTCTCTCAGTACGTGGCTACCATTCTGCCCTTCCTGGGAATTAAATGGTATTTCCTATAATGGGATATAATCATGGAAGCTGGGAGCTCTTACATCACGCTTTGGACATGCCCTGTTGGAGGACCGATGGATATCCCTCACCTCTCCATCTTCCTTACTAAGGCTGGAAAGTAAAATATGAACAGCAAGACACTGTTATTCTCAAGTGTGGTTTCTACAGTGACTTGTCTGGGATTCAGAAATCTTTTGCTCTGTTCTCCAGCTGCTGAAAGATCTCCTGACAAGGAGTCACAACTCTTTTCTCTAGGTTTCACCTCAGTCCAACAACAACTGCAATAAAGAGAAAAACAAACAAGCTGAGAAGTGTGCTGAGCAAATGCGGGGGAAATAGTTCTTACAGAAAGTCTAAGCAGTTTTGCAGAGCTCTTTTCAAGTGCATTTACTGAAATTTCCCCAGAGCATTCCTAATGTAAGTACCGTTGGAAAGATTCTAACTAAGAGAAACAGCTCCTGCTGAGTGATAGTCCATAGCTTTATTAGTGGAGATCAAAGAGAATAAAACAATTACTGTAATTTCCAAGGAACATTTTTTCCAGGGGCACAGAAGATGAAGGCTATGAAAATAGGTCCATGTGTGCTTAAGTAATGGGTAGGCATTTTGGTCTTTAATTTTTTTTGCTGGCAGAGGGAGTCACCTCCTACTCTGGGATATACTAATGCAAATGCAAAGTAACTTTTTTTGGCTTCAATGGAGTGCCCGCAGTTTTAAAGCTGTTTGCATGGGATAATTGTGTGACTCCATGGCTCTTAAGATGGCCCACAGGATGCTGGACACAGACTGTTGCCCAACAGTGGGACTCAGGTACCTTACAGTCCAGTGGGGGACAGGACAGCTTCACCCTCACCTGCCAGACCTCTGTGAGGTCTGATTCAATCCTGTGCTCGATTTCGGGGTCCCAAGACACAAATCCTGATGAATCAAATGCTGCCACTCTTGCATTTACAGGTGAGCATCCAGGGTGATGGTGAGAACTCTGGCTGACGTGTGCTCTGGAAATCAGGCTGCGTTACCCTCCATAGATGCACAGGGGACAATCCTCAGACTTGCCCTGGTCTTGTTTCAGAGACTGAAATGACCCTCCAGCTGGTCTATGCATGGCAGCTTCTCTCCAGAAAAACAATTGTCCTTTATCCTATTATTTTGCAACATGTGATTTAGAGATGATTCATCCCTTTCATTTGAGCCCGGACTTTGCTATTATCTTGCATTTCAGCCAAATATTATTAGGAATGTTGATGTGTCTGCACAGGGACATTTTCTGCAAAATTAATCTGAGAACTTTTAAAATGAATGAGCATATATAAAATATTTCTTTGGAACAAAAATGGACTTAATTTAGTTTATCTTAATGCATTTTGGAGGCAAATCACAACAAACCAAATAAAGGTCTCTGTAATTCTGTCCAAATAGAAGCAAATGCAGCTGAATGAATCCACTTTAAATTCCAGCCTTCAGTTAGTCCAGGTTAATTTTTCAATGTAAACAAGCCCTAAATTAAAGAATTAAACAAAAAAAAAAAAAAGAAGACACAAACCCCAACTCAGTTACGACAGTGACATTCTCAGCTTTGAAATCTGCTGATCTGGGGGGCTGTGTCCCACATTGTCTTTTCCAAAATGGGATACGCCCGAGGAGCAGGGAATCTTCAAAGGCTCTGCCTGCTCTCTTTATGGTATGGCCAGACTCTCACTTCTTCTTCACCTGCTTCAGAGCAGCTCAAAGCCAAGAGCAGTGGCAAGGTTGGCAGGCCTGTCATGCAGAAACCTTCCTGCCACTTCAGGTGCTGGGAAACATGAGCATTAGAGCACAGGTGGGAAAGCAGCACTGCCTGGAGATGATAACTGTGTGATCTGAAGGGGACACGTACCTGGAGTGAAGCAGGAAATCCCTTACAGCTCTGAAATCTTTCTCTTGCCTTGAGAGATAAATAAATGGACTGTGCAAATAACTAGAGTTTCCTAAAGAGATGCACGTGTGAGCACAAAGGCATTGCAGACCACTGCAGAGGTGGGCAGCATCATGTCCCAGGCTGGGAAATGGAGGGGGCACATGTGAGGCAGCCCGTTCCTTGTGGGGCTCAGCCCATTAGAGGAGCAATAACAGGAAGATGAAACAAATCTGACAGCAGCAGTGACTAAAGGGGAACAGCAAATTAACTACCAGTGCTAATGAGGGGAAAAAACTGCCAACGTCTCTCGCTACAAAATGGGTCCTCATGTATAGTCGCGGCCCCAGGAAAAGTGTTAATTTGGCACATGTCCACTCATGTGAGAAAATCTTATGATGAAATTCTGGCTGGCAGTCGTGGGTATCCCTTTGAGAAGCCCATCTTGGCTAAAAGAGGGAAGGCATGTTGGGGACCCACTGCCGGTCAGAACAGGGGGTGAGCGGACTCTGGGACGTGGACCCGTCAGGGCTGAGGATGCTCTTCACCAGCACATGTCATGCAGAGATAGAGCCTTTAAGGTCTTCACTAAATCAGCAAAGGATATAAAGATTTTAAGATACCACCTATGTACTGTAAAAGACACCAATCCTTTGTTATAGACGGGAGAGAATGATATAATAAAGAAGTGAGAAAACTTTTCTATCAGAATGCTTTTTCATGTAAAACTCTTCTGTTGCGGAAGCAAAAATTCGCATGGGAAGTCCCGGCCAAATGTAATTTTCATAGGAGAACAAAGAGGAAAAAAGCAGAATGTATCTTATGGATGGTTAGCATCAAACATTGGTGTCCGTTATCAATAAGCAAAGATCTCAAAATTATGTGCAAAGTTTTCTTAAGAATTTAAGTTTGCTTTTTGTTTTGTTTTCAATTAATTTCCATTAAATTTTAATTTCCCTTGCATTATCATTTATTGAGCCATTCTTGTGCAGTTTTCTGTGGGGACAAGAGTCTCTCTCAACCATTTCCAGACAGAATATTCATTATTTAGTTGAATAATGTAAAACAATGTAAAACAAAAACGCCCCGCCATGGTGAGGGCCACACAGCAGCGCAGTAACTCAGCTGGGAGTGGATCCAAGCCATGGCTCCTGGTCTCTGCTCTCATCGCTAGGACAGACTCTTTGCTTGAAGGCAAAAGGGGAAATGAAAGTGATTGTAGGACACTCTCCAGGGCACAATCACAAGCTAAATAGGCTTTGTTTATGTAGACGGCTTTCTAAAAGTCAAACCATTGATAATGGGGGATCTTAATATCAGGCTGTTGTCTGGGATAACCACAGTCGACTCGCTGGGGACTGCTCTTGGAGGGCATACAGCATGCTGTATTTACACTGATACTCCAGCAGTCAAGATCAGAAGCAGTTTTGGATTCAGTCCTAGGAAGCGAGCCAGGTATGATAAATAAGATATATTCCGGGGAATATGTAGGGCCAGTGAATTACAGATGCAAGCTTGGTATCAGGGCTGTCTTGCCTCTCACCATTCCCACTGGGAACACAGCCCAGCGTCGTTCCACATGGCTTTGTAAATCCTGAAGGAGCACACTGGCGTCCCCGGAGCATCCAAGACTCCAGTTCTTTTCCTCTGCCATCTACAACAGCTTTCCAAGCTGCTGAGAAAACTCAAGACGGAGCTGACTGGGTGTCATCAGCGGACGCAGAGAAGCAAATAGCATCATTCGGGGTTAGCTCATATACGCATGACTTGTTGTTTGAAAAGAGACCTTGAGCTTTGCTGAACCCAATGTACTCATCTGTAATTTTCACTTTCCCAGCAGAGATACACCCACATTTCTCCAAAGAATTACAGTTAGTTTGGTCCAGGCATTTGTTGAATAACTTCGCTTCTTATTGCTCCTGCTTTAGAGTGTCTGAGAGAATAAGCTGATCTGGAAACACACCACTTTTTGTTTGCTTTTTCCTAAGGGAACATTATATTATTAATGTTTTGTCATAAGTATCTGGAAGTTACGAAGAACATTAATCATTTCTTGCATTCAGGGCTTCTGGAAACACCCTGTTTTACCACCCAAAACAATGTGCCAGAAAGTCAGCTGCTGGTGTCAGCCAGGAAGCAGAGAGCAGAAACAGTGTTGGCAATTCAGGGGACCGATCAGGCATCAAGAATAATAATAGAAAGAAATTTCTGAACCTGAGAAAAGAAGTAAGCTGAAATGTCCTGATGCTGCTAAGTAACTATTTCCCAACTACTAATACCTTTGCATAAGATCTGTTAATGTCAGATTTGCTAATAATAAGTAATATTCATAATATATATTACTCAAACTTAAGAATTTGAATAAATGCCTTGCTGAGACAAGGACATTACTTCTTCACTTTCGTTGCAGTTTATGAAGATAAACTCAATGGCTGAGAGCAGAAGAATCTGAGAAGAGAAACACACTCCAGAAATTTTAAGTTGTTGTCATTAAACCCAAAATACATCAATTTTAACTGCATATTGAACCCTACCACTTCTCACCTCCCAGACAGTGGTGTGATGGAGCTGGAGCCTGGCCACCCAGATATAATCAGCCACCCACAAAAGATGGGGAAAAAAAAGCTTTTAGCGCTGATCAGTCAAAAACCTGACATATATGTCACTTTCATTAAAGCTCTTTCACTTAGTGACTGTGAAAGTCCATATCCCTGTGAATGTTCATACTAAATACCTTCTAGCAAGTGAAATGCACACTGAAGTAATAGATCAGTAATGCTCACCTTCCTAAAAGGAAACCTGGTTTCTAGATTTTTCTATGTATTTAAGAAAATTACTTTCAGATCCCTCTTCATATTCACACTCAGGCTTTTAATTTCTAATTCGCCATCACTCATTTCTCTGTCTGGGCCTGGTTTTCCTGAGAACATCTGTGGGCTTCATCCTTTATACTTCGAAGTTTTATGGGGCTTCATTTTTTATTTTTTTTTTCAGAAAAGGAGAATAAAAGTAAACAGCTAGAAGGGTTAACTGTGCAGGGTTGCTGTTTTGGTTAGACAGCCTGAGTCTTGAATTCTGGAAAAAGCACTGACTATAATCTGAAATTGAGATTATTTGTGCAAATATTTAGTGCCTTTGTCCCCACCACATCCCCATGGCCTAAGTCCCGCTCTCGTGTGACCCCGTGCGCTCGCTCGCTGTCGCCTAGCTCAGCTCCCCTCTGCTCAAAGCTGCCTCTTCACGCAGGCTTCAAGCACTGAATGTTTCTGATAGGAAACACCAGCTCGGCAAAGTGTGGCAGCTCAGCAAAACCCATTTCCAAGTGACTCACCGCAAGGTGCTGCAGGAGGTGAGAACTTGCACGGTGCAGATTATCAGCTTTGTCTCCTCTGTTGACTAACTCCCTGGTATGAAGTGAAATTCTCAGACCATATTGTGCTTTTGATTAGCGCTGCCAGAGATATGAAAAGCAGCAGCAAGTCCAGGCTCTGGCAGCAGATCACAAAGACACAAACCCACAGAAATGACCTGCAGCAAGAGTGGTTCTGCCCAGGAGGACACCGACTGGTTTGCCCCTGTGGGAGCAGGGGCTGCTTTAGGAATGCGTTTTAGGAGAAATGCTTCAGTTCTGCAATGGAAAAAACTTTTCAAGACTATCGTGTACTGAAATTCCCACCTACCCAAGTCACTGCTTTTGAAGATTTTTGGGTTTTGCCCAGTTTGAAGACAATGTGAACAGCATGCAGAGCAACTTCAGCTCAAGTTTAAAAAGGAAATAAAACATTTTTCTGTTTCCGTTTGCAAAGACATTCAGGCTTGGGCCTTTATACTTTTTACGTATCTGCACATTTTATATCTTGCCAAAAGAAAAAAGTAGCAGCTTTACTTCTTAAATAACCCTCCTTTATGGGGGCAAAACTTAACACCATCACTGGGGCTTCAGTGAATTTCTCTTAAGTACTGATGCAGCAGATGAGGAACATTCCTTATTTACTAACAAATGATTAACACCACGTTTAGACATGCTGAGAAAAACAATTAAACCTTTAGCATCAGCTCCCTGGCTGTTTTAACTGGTATAGTTTTACTACTGGAGGCTGGCAGGATCAGACTGTGCAGCAGCCGAGGAGATGACCACACTCACCATTGAGGAGCCTCAAATCCCTCCAGAAACCCAGAAAGGCTCAAGAGGGAAATTATTTAGCTAAAATACAAAGTCCTCAGCTAATTTATGCAAGTATTTATGCACAATTCATGCTAATGTATCCCATGATGTTGACAGACGCTAGCCATCCATCATAAATCTCAGGCTCTGGCTGGCTGCATGGAGCCCGTAAGGAGGGCGGATGGTTCTGATGGGGCTCCGTGCCAGAACAAGGATCTTCCCAGGACATCTCAGTGCAGGATCAAGGCCTTGGTTTGTACCAGACAAAATCCTAAACAGGCCTGAGCTTGTTCAAACAAAACCCCCGCTTTCTGCTCTGCCTGCAGATGTACATTTTGGCTGCAGAAAGAGAATGAAGCTGAACGGGAGACACTGTTTTCAACTACAAAGTTGGAAAAAGCTGGGAAAATGAAGCTAACTAAAACTGATGGCCTATCGTTCCAAACCGCAGCAAACCTCCAGGCTCCATGCAGAGAAAGCAGTGGCCTTGGGTGATAAATTGATTGTTTTCCTGTTAGCTGTGGAATTTGTTAGTGCTGTAAAACTGCTGTCCGTGCTGAGGACTCCTCCTGTTATTCTCTTGAACCAAGAGAATAATAAAAGGCTTCTCTGGAAATTCTTCTCTGTTTTAAACAGATGGCTGCTGAACTCCATAAGGTCAGCAGTACACTGTCTGATTATCACCACGTGGCTCCTTTAAGCAGAATAAATTAGAAAAAGAGAAAAAACAAACACCAAAAAGACAGCCGCAGACTTGCTCTCTGAAGAAGAGCCTGGTGCAACCACACATGGATTTCAATTTTGAAGAATCACAGGACACACTTCCATGACTGATAGCAATTGCTGGAAAGCAAAAATAAATGTGTGTGACTCATCGTTCATGCAGGTCTAGGGGACAGAGCACCATATCCTTCACGTGGGAAGGCAATTTGGTGAAGGAGACTCACCAAACTCAAAAGACTTAATCATGATTCAGTGCTGTGCTCCCACACCCACACGCTTACCAGCAGGACCCATGCTCACGTGCCAGGTGTTTGATTTGGAAGGAAGACAGGATACAAAAATAGCCATCAAGATGATGTTTGCATGAGCATAAGGGGATCTAATAAAACAGAAGTATATCAAAAGAAAATAGCTAAGAGGAATTTGAAAGTCAAAAGCTGAGAACTTTTTAAAGAGAGAATATCTTGTCTTGCTATAAGTATGAGATCAGATTTTTGGCTGGTAAACATCAATATAATTTCATTTACCTACTGGAACTAAACCAGTTTATTCCAGTGAAGGTCTGAACAACAAGACTGCTTTCTCTTTTTAAATAGTGCAAGAGCTATCTCCGCCCATGCCTGTACATGGAGCTGCCAGGAGTGGAACGGGACTGGCAGTACTAGGTAAGGATGGTATCGGTTTTGTTTCAGCAGCTCGGTGCCCACGTTTTCAAGCCAGAACCCAACCGGGCACTCGCCAGCTCCTGCTTCCAGTCCTCATGCCTGGCAGCACACGGCAGGCAGCTCCTTGCCAAAACAAGTCACACCACGGCTGTGCAGATTTCAACCAACAGTGCCACTGAATTTCCTCATTGACCCACCTGGCGTAACGGGAGGGCAGCAGATCTCAACTTGCAAACCAGCTCCCTACTGCAGTAGAAGATACGGCAGCTCTGACTGGGTCGGGAGAGGAGAAGGCAGGGATTTTAACTAATTATCCTCAACCTCCAAGTCTTAGTACAATGCACATTGTCAGTTTGACATCCCTGCTGTTGTATAAGCAGAAACGTTTTCACTTTTCTCATTGCCACATGGTCCTGGCTTCCCACCTCTGGGAAG
This sequence comes from Limnodromus scolopaceus, assembly GCA_028565335.1. Taxonomy (NCBI): domain Eukaryota; kingdom Metazoa; phylum Chordata; class Aves; order Charadriiformes; family Scolopacidae; genus Limnodromus; species Limnodromus scolopaceus. Next base: position 5,982,247 of record JAOXNO010000070.1, read on the forward strand.
ATGGACACCTCAGGGGGTCGCGGAGGTGAGACAATCTCTACCTGCCATCCCTCTCCCTTTTGGCCCAGACTCGCTGCTCTCCATCTAACTTTGGTCTCTTTACCCGTGTCTGGTTTTAATCAAACCTGTCGGCACGGAGACCCTGACCTTCTGAAAAGCCTCCAGTCCCTGCACTGTAATTAAAATGATTTGTCTAATGCTGCCCCATCAAGATGGATTTCAGGAAGGAGAAAGTGCAAACTCCCAGAGCTGGTGGAAAATGCAAATAAACACAGCGTTGATCTGGCGTAGATAGCTGTCACTCAAACTGATCTCACCCGCTGGAAGGATCTAATCAAACACAGTCTGCCTCCAAGATATAAGGCTGGGAAATGAAGCTTTAAATGGTGTTTTCATCCATGCTGAAATGGCTCAATTTATGCTTTGTTTTGTTTGTGAAATAACTGCTTTTTAAAAAGAAATGCTAATACTGCTACAAATAATTAATGTTATCTGAATCTATCAAATTCTAGGAGGGGTGATTAGATTCAAAACAGTAGAGACATTTCTAATCTCAATGATATGAGACAATATAAAAACAATGCCTGTGTTCTTAGATAACCTTTGGTCTCAGTCTTTTGCTGAACATCAGTGCTCCTGAGGCTAGTGTATGTTTATTTCTTAAGCTGAAATGTAACATTTTGCCCATATGTTGATATTAAAACAAAAATTTCACTTCTGAACTCTTTAATCTTTTTATTCATGTGTTCTGTCGCTCTTAGGCAGAGATTGTGAGTACCAGACGCTGCCTTATGTAAAATAATTGACTGTATTTTCTCTATATTTTCTCTTCTCTGAACTAACTCACCACATTTTCTCCCTATCTATCATCTAGATGAATACACTGTGTTTTCTATCTATCACCCTGGTAAGGTACTCATCACTGGGGTATGCAGCCAGCAGATAAAAAGTATAGTGATGCTATATTAAATAAAGAAAATCGATATTCTACCCTCAGTAAAACTGAGCCAAATTCTAACAAGTGGGTCGCCATGAGCAGAATTTGGCCTCTGTTTCAAGCAGAGGGCTCTTCTGAAGCAGCTTTCCCAGCCCATGATACTCATAGGCCTTTTCTTGCAATGCCATAATGCCCTGGGAAAGCCAGCGTTCATCCCTTGTCCCAGCCCTCCTTGTTGGAGCTCACACAGCCTTCCCTGCCAGTGCCCAGTTTGAGCCCAAGATTTCTTGTCCTGGTCAGTGTGGACATGGAGAATCAGGTGCTGCACTCAAGTGAGCCAAGAGAAGACATGTAAGCCATGAGATTTGAGAGCCTGGCATCTAGCTTCTGTGCCTTTAATGGCTCGGATCTGGCCAGCACTTGCCAGCAAGTTCTCCTTGGTGTGGGTGAGAAGCTGCATTTGAGAGAGGCAGACCCACAGTTTAAAGGGCTATTAAATGTCTCAAGAAACTGGAGCATTCAAACAGCTGCAAATACGGCAAAAGTACATAAATTGAACAGGTTTTGTGAATATTCACCTGATACAGAGATCAGAAAAGCAAATCAAGATCCTTGGATGCAGTGTTTCTTAGACGTAAAACGGTGCACCAGTTAGGGTCCTTGGTGTGAATTTTTATGTGATGGGAGTAGTCCAAACTGCAGGACTGGGATCTGGGATCCAAAATGCGGTGAAAGCAACCCCTGGCTGCTTCGCAGACAATTCATCATGAGAATGTCCATTGTGAAGAAGAAAAGGGAGATCATTTTTTTAAGCAAGTCTGTCCTGAGAATGGGCAGCTCAGGCCAATGCCCCCCTAATGTACCATATAAACTTTAATGTACTACCACTCCATTTTAGCTATGTTTTTTCCCCTCATTGCAAAATGCTGAATAACAGTTAAATGCTAGATGGTATTTCCTGACTGTGTGACCGATTGCTTGCCTTTGTGCATTGCTGGTTATTTGTTAGCACTGAGCACTTCAAAGCCTAACAGCAAGTCCAGCCTCCCAGAAAAGTGGTTCAGCTCTCTTTGCCCACCCCACTACGTTAGTTGAGAGAGAGGAAACATCTTTTGGCACTTTGCTACAGAGATATGAAAAGCAACCGCGCTGCTTTTGATGCAGAGGTACCACATCTCCCTGACAGCACATCTAGATATTTTCTATGTGGAAATTGGAACAGAGCTGTGGGAGAGAAGGGGAGTAGATTGTATTTATCCCAGGTAATCAGTCTGTAGCCTGTTTGCAGTAGAACTCTGTATGCCTGGCCAACTAAAAAAGGTTTATGACAGGGTTTCCATTCTTAGCAAGGTTTCCCTACATTAAACATAAGAACAAAGCTCCTTCTTCCAAGAAAATGTATGGCAGGTTGTCTTGTTGGTCTTGTTCCTGATTTCTCTGCTGATGGGACAACATTTAATTAGTAAATACGCTTAATAATTCCAAGAAAGCAATCATGATACAGCTGCTCTGTGCTCAGATTTTGTTAAGCTTAGAACAACAAAGTAAGTAGGGTTCCTCCCTTCAGCAGGTCCCCATGTGCAGCCCCCAAAGCATCAACATAGCTTGAAAAGCAAATTTTCAGAATACTGTATCTTGTGTTGGCCTCAGCTTTCAGAGATATTGGGATGGCAGCGGGTCACATTTTCAAGCTTCAGATTTCCTTTACGAGGAGGAGGAATATGTTAAAGGACCCAGACCTTCTCTGGACAAAGTGTTTCCAGTACTTCTGTGAACCTGCCAGCTGCTGGGGTGTGAGAGGAAACCTTTTCTTTCTCCATGCACAAGATCTATACTTCTCCACTGAGCAGTGTGCAGTCTGTCCTACAGATACCAGCACAGAAGGAATTAGGTGCAAACATGAGGATTGGATCCAGGTTTACTTCAAAAAAAAAAGAAAGAAATAAGGAAAAAAACAGCAGGCCAAAAAGCTCACTGGGCACCTGACATAAACAGGAGCATTTGCTGTGGGAAGGGGAACCAGTTTCCTGTAAAAAGGATTCTAGCCACGAGAAATCTTAATCTATTGCATGTCAAAAGATTTGAGCTGAAAAACATTTCTGTTCTTTTCTTCCAGTATGTTTTGTCATCTTGTGCTCTGAGAACATCTTGAATAGCTGTTAATAATTTATATGTTACAGTGGCATATTAAATCACTTGGCTGTCAGAATGGCTTTGAAACACAGGGTCCCTGGGTCTGCCTTGGATAATGAAGGGAACTCCTGGATCTTCCAGGTGCCAATAGGTTTTACTTCTGTTTCTTCAAACAATGTGATATGCAGCCTGTTAGGACATGATGCATCTGTGAGCACTTGAAAGCAGGCTTACACTAACAAAAAAAAAAACCCAAACAAAACACAGCCGCATACGAATATTCTCCGAAATCTGTCTAGTGCTTGGAAACATTGACCAGTTGGGATAACAACCCTAAAACTGCTTACTGAGGCAATCCTTGCACTGGATCAGGAAGACTTTACCTATTTTTTTTGTGCAGTGTTTCCCTGTTGGAAAAGATTATAAGTTAGGGCCTAGAATTCAGCTGCTAAGTTTGCAACCTCAGTCACATCCTATTGTGGCTCTAACTGACCCACCTTCAAAACTGCCTGGGTGACACTGAATGGGTTGTGATAAGATGACACTAATAAAAGCTCTTTTGAAACCTTCAGAGAAAAATCCTACTTAATAGCAAATTGTTGCTGCCCTTATTTTAAAAAAATGTATTTTCCATACCAAGGACTTTCACTCTGAATAGCTCAGCAGGGCTTTTCCTGCAGACTTATTGTACTTTAAAAATGCAAAATTTGCATAGATCATCATGCAGAGAAGGCCACAAGCAGAGGAAATAGAATGAAAGGTACAGGCTGGGGGTAATGTAAGGAAAGGAACAGATAGGACAGCTACAGGGAGACGAAAGATGCACGAAAAGGAAACAGAAATGAAGTGCAAAGGGAAAGCAAAGGGTGTCATTCCTGTGACCAGCAGTGCAAAGTGATAATTGGCCGCTGCTGTTTAACTGGAAGGACGATTAAATTATAATATTTGCAAAAGGGAAGACGAAGGATTTCTTAGCTCTGCTGGGACTGAATGTCCTTTTTCAACACTGTCTCTGTGGAAAGGAGCCTTTGCTGGGTATGTGCTGCCAGACCCCGTAGGAAAAACTACCATTGACTTTCTGCGAGTTTAGAGCAAACTCTCATACAGCAAAGTGTTTTCTGCAGAAGTTTGTGCGGTGCAAACGGCACCTCTCAGAAGCCCAGGAGTCACTACTCCAGGCCAGTAGTGCGTGTGTGTTACCTGCCGAGCTCACCTCGACGCAGTTCAGGCACCCCTCTCCTCAACACACCCAAGGAGCCGATTAGCCTGGATGACACCGGGCAGGCTGCAGTGCACATGGCTTTTTCTTCCTTTTGATTTTCTACATCAAAATGACATTGAAGACAGAGCCGCAGCGCAAGAGCGAGAGTGCCCTCTATTGTCACCGTGCTCTCCAGCACCTTCCCCTCCTTCCTCCAAGGGCTCGATGAGACGCCTCTCCCTCGCAGCCTTTCCTTTCATTTCCTTTCCTTGTTGCACAGTGGTGGCAACCCCCCCAGATTTAATATAATGCAATCGTATACAAGTCTGTGTCTCCCCAGGTGAAAATTAAACAGGGGCTGCCGCTGCAGCTGGGTTTCACATGCACTTGATCCGTGACGAGGCCAGAGTCACACAAATGGTCTTAAGAATGAACGTGGGGTCCAAAAATGGAGTGAGGTGCAAAAATGTATTAAATCGAACGGCTGAAGACCAGCGGATGCCGCAGGCCCCATGCAGGGCCCCGGGGCCTCCACAGGGCCTTGCCTCCGCCCAAGGGGCTCACTGGTCTGAGGGGTTAAGTGTGGAGGGGCACACAGGGCCTCCCCCTCGCCTCCCCCGCTCGCTGGGCAGGAAACGGGCTGAAGTCCTGTCAGGATCCTCTTGTATTTCGAAACAACCAGGAAAAAGTGTTACTGTGCACAGGCGGCGGTTGGAAGAGAAGTTCTTCAGCACAAAGGGGAGCCGGGATGCAATGTAGAGACGCCGGCGTATCATTGTTCTCACCGACACAGTGGCACATGAGAATTAGAAGCGTTACAACAGGCACCACGGCTTGTGTCGGGAAACCCTCCTGCCCCGGGGTCCCGCGGCCGCCCGGCGCCGCCATGACACCCCCGCCAAGCCGCCTTCCCCATTGGGTGTCCCCGTCGCCGTAGCAACAGGCAGCTTGGAGGCGGGCGCGGGCAGCCGGCGTTCCCCTATCCAACGCGCCCTCGGGGCGGATCCGCGCTCTGATTGGCTGCTGCCGCTGTGCTGTAACGAGGGGCGGGCAGTTCCCCCCGCTTACGGCCTCGGGTTTCCCTTCGCAATGGGGGGACCCGCCTCCTCATTGGCTGCCGCCGTTGCCCTGGCGACGATAGGACGCGGCGCGGCCTGGCCGGGAGCCATGGCTGACCCTGCGGAAGGCCCCGGCACCATGGCCCAGCCCAGCGTCCTGCTGACCAAGGAGCTGGCGCCGCAGACGGTGCCCGCTTCCGACCTACCCATGAAGGTGTACGAGGTGGCGCTGAACACGGGGACCGACTCCTCCAGCGGCCTGGCCACTGCTGGCTTCCGCATTGCCAAGTACCTGCCCACCGAGTGGCACCTGAACAACTCTGAGCTGTACCACAAGGCCTTCGCCAGCTGTGACCAGGCCGAGCGTGACCGGGCAACGGCCAAGGAGCTGGCTGAGTATGCTGCTGCCGCTGCCCAACGTGCCCAGCAGGACTCCACGGCTGCCGTGGGCCAGCGCCTGGAAGACATACACTTCTGGAAGTCCCAGCTCCAGAATGAGATTGAGGAACTTGATGCCGAGACCCGCCTGCTGGCAGCCCAGAAGCTGCGGCTGGAAAGGGCGCTCGATGCCACTGAGGTGCCCTATACCATTGCCACCGATAATCTGCAGTGTCGAGAAAGGAGGCAAGCCCCCGACCTGGTCTGTGATGAGGTGGAGAGAGAGTTGCTGAAGGTGAGCGGGATGTTAAGGGTTGTTGGCAGCCCTCTCTTAGTACTGCCCTTGTCTCTAAAACGGTGAAGAGATTGGTCAGTAGATGGTAACTGCAACTCATGAAGGTATCTTCTAGCAATGCACAGAGGCCTAATGCCCCTTCCTGGCAGCCTGGACTCTCTGTCTGTCACTCCTAGATTTAAGAAGGATTGTTCCTTCTTAATCCTTCCTCTGTTTACAAAGTATTTAAAATCATGTGAGTATTACTAGAGGAGACCAGATCCCCTCTTTCAGACCAGATCCAAACAAAATCAAAACAGAGGTTTCCTTAACCAGGATGGGCTTCCTATTCTGGCATTAAACTTCTTCCAGCCTCCAGCTGGCTTAAACTCCCCTCATCTCTGCAGGTTACACTTTAAAACTGCAGTACCCCATGAACATATTATTCAGAACCCCTGAGATGCTCCTTGCCTGTTTCCGTGCTGAAGTGGTCCACATCTGGCAGTCTCTGCCATTACCTTTTACTATGGAGTTTGATACTGTAGTCTTGCCAAGGTTCACAAGATGGTGATCCACTGAACTACAGTGTCTCAATACAAACCATCATTTTAAATGTCCAGCAGGACAGCAGCACGGCTCTCTCTGAACTGCACAATGTGGTCATGCAACACCTGCATGAGATGACAGCTCCAGGCAATCGGGGGGGGAGGGCACAGACAGATTGTGTTTCTGACAGTGTGACTTCAACAAGCCTGAGACTCTCCTGAAAATTGCTTGATCCTTTTTCTCCCAGAGAGGACTCTTTACTCCAGCTGACACTTTGTTATCTGTCACCGAGATCCAGCACTACACGTAGATTGCCTTGAAATCTGGTGTAATTATTGTGGCTGCACATGTTACAGAGAACAGGTTCTCGGTCATTTTTCATTCTGGAATGATACATATTCTAGTGTCCCACAAATGAATTGATGATTATTTGCCTGCAACCTCCAGTATACTGTGAAAGTTGATTCATGATGAGTGAGTTACCGATTAAACCAGATGATTAATATTTGTTGTTAGAAAAATAATTGGAGAAAATTACATAGTTCATGGCATGATAATATTTACAGCATTTTTAATAGGAATTGTGTACAGTTGTGGAATTGTAATCAACATTTAAGAGTCAAAAAATTTTTCCAGTCAAAAATATAAACATGTGAGAGTTAGTGTATAGGATATTTCAGTGTGTGGTTTGTTTTGATATTTAGGTTACAGAAAAATAAATTCTTTTCATTGGCAGCTGATGTTTTAGAGAAGTCTGTGAAACGTACAGTTTACACACACACAAAAAAATTTCTGTTAGGATTTCTCTCCTGTTCTCAGAGAATAGTTTGTTTGTTTCTCAGAAGTCCAGCTGCTGCTATTGCTGCTGCTAATTCTTCACCTGAAATTGTGGTTCTCTGCATGTGACGACAGCCCGTCAACAGCCAAGTGGGATGTCATCAAAAAAGAATGATGTGAGTTCAGATGAGGCGTGTGTACCAGCAGCAGATGGACTCTTGAGAAATGAAGATTTTGTTGCCATGCCAATGACCTTTGCAGTGCAGAAGGAAGAGAACTACATAATATCAGAGGAAATCCTTCCCATTTTCACAGAGGAATAGATTTTATAGCGCAAATGTTTGCAAATAGCTTTTAGATAGAAAATAGCCAGCAAATAGCTTTGCCGTCTCTTTAAGCTGCAGCTATGCTCTATACCTCTTTCACCACAAGAAATCAGATGGTACCTTGTATTTCTTACTCTCTGCAAAACTGACTAATAATTCTTGACACTTAGAGCTGCTCTGCCATTAATTCTGACTGTTCACTGTGCAGATTTCCAAGTTAATGGGCCAGTTCACTGGTAGCTCTGCATTACAACATTTGCTTATTTGGAGGAGTTATGCAAATTTTATCACTAAAGTGCAGACATACTTTTTCTAAATGCTGCTTACTTGTCCAGTCACTTTCTAATCTTAACTCTCTTAAGAAATGCAAGAGAGGTCAGGAGTAGTTTATTCTCTTTCCATGCAAAAACTGAGAAAAAGAAGAAATAGTTTCCACAAGTCAGCTGCGTAAGGAAGCAGACGTTCTTTTCCTTGCAGTTTTAATTATGCAGTTAATTGATATTCTAGGGCATTTTCCTTCCTTTGAAATTATTCCTCTCCTACTAGCAGCTCAGGCTTCTGCTGTCGTCATTCCCTGGTATCTTTGGCGTGTTCCTGTCAGCTCCCATCGTCTGGAGCGTGGCGGAATCTGCAACAGGGGGAAGAGAGTGTGTGGACAGGGGACTGCCTTTCACATAGTCATGGAAAATCTTTTCATAGGACATAGGTTTTTTTCCAGCTTCCAGCTTTCTGCAGGAGTGAAGAATATTTTCTAGTTCCCAGAGCATCCTGCTGAGATAACCACCTTTCAGCAGCCCCTTGGCAGATGACATTTAAAGAGACAACATCAAATACAAGCAGTTTTGAATCTCTGCATGTAATTGCACTTTCATTATCTGGCCAGTAGGAATAGTTTCAGATGACTCACAAAGAAAACAGAACTATCTCTGATGAAGGTTTTATGCATCCAGACAAGATTTGGGGGTTCCTATTTTTTGGCACACCATCTATTTCTTTTAAGGAGTTTTTGCTCCAACTCGTCTGTCCTATTTGCTTTGCAGCATGGAGTCGTATTTAGATCATCTGTTGTGATACATACCACCACTAAATAGCTACTGCTGGAATGAGGGATGAGAATATTTAAGAGAAACCTCCTCACATGCATAGTAAAATCAGCTGCTACTCAGAAGTTCATTGACTCCACTTAACAGCATATTAATCTTTTCTTAATGCAGTTCTGGTTAAGAAAAAGAAGTTGAAGGACACAATTGGTTTTTTCCAATAAAGAAGGTTCTTTGATGACTAAAAAGAAGTTAAAACCTCTCAAGTAGAATAATTTTATTTATTTGCACTGTTGCATTGAAAATAGCTGAATTCAGAAAAAGCAGTACGTGCATCTATTCTGTATGAGGTTTGACTTTCATAACCTATGTGACATCTCCAAATCCCCTTTGCATCAGTTTAATGAGAGTTTAGTATGTTTATGTGCACACATTTAATATTGAAAATGTAAGCTCTAGCAAAGGACTTGGCACATGGTGATATACCGTCAATAGATTATGTTTCAAGTGCATATGTTCTGCATTTCAAAGTTATTTCTGAATGTCCAGGGCCCAGATTAATTAACTGAGTGCCAGATATACTGTGGCATAAGCAGATGTACTTATATTTACATGGTGTTTTTACCCTAGAACTGTATTTGACTCAGAGTGTTGATTTGTTGTGTGTTCGCTTAACAATGAAGTCAGCCCCAGTTATTCCCTGATGCTGAAGACAAAAGCATCAGCCAAGATCTTGTCAACTGTGTAAAATTAAAGTTTAAAAAAGTGGAAAAGTATACATATGCATGTATTCCTGCTAACTGCAATAATGGGGCAAGGAAAACAATAGAATACCATTTCCAAACACCCCGATCTGTAGCTTTGCCAAATGAACCTGTGCACAATAGGACAGTCCTGTACGTAGACAACTCAGTTAAGAGTGTGGTCCTTATTTTCAACATCTGCAGATGATTGATTTTCAAATGACTGTTGGAAAAAGGCCGGTCACAGAGCTGAGATTTTGAAGACTGTTACCTGCTTTCACTCCCAGCTGTAATGAGTAACAGTCTTCCTGTTACATGCTGTTTGGGGGTCTAAATCTATTGAGATCTGTACACTAGCTTGCTTTTATTTGCTGTGCTGATGTGCGGGACATCTGGTGTCATGTTGTTACTGATGGATGGATGCAGCTGGATTTGTAATCAAGGGCGACTGCACAGCCTCTCTCATGGGGTTCTACCCATGAGAGTTCCTCTTAGCTGCTCTCTCACTGTGTTATTCTGGCCCTGGGTGCTGTATTTAGACATTGCTGACATCTGCAAGTCACTGGTATAAAAAGACAGGCTGCAAAAAAAAAATTTGTAAATTTGTGGAAGGCACAAACATCTGCTCTTAAACATTTTCTTTGCACCATTAATTAAGCACTTACAAAGTCATGAACTGGGATGGTTTTATCACTAGATTTGAGGAAAATCCAACTTTTGCATCATAAACATTAAATACTGTAATAAAAATAAATGGCATGCTAAACTATAAAATGTTCTCTCCCTGTTAATTGACAACCATTTATAATAACAGAGGTTTATTATTAGTATTAACTGTGGAGAAGACAGCTGAAAAGAAGCCAAGATCACTTCAGATTTGACAGTATTTAATTTTAACAGACAGCACATGAAGACATAGAAAAAATATGGAGGAAAAAAAAGACATTTCATCCACCAAGTCCTCTTATGAACTGAAGAAATGCAATCCTAAGTTAAGTTGTCATCTGAACCAGAGCTGTTACCAGCTACTAAAACTCTTTCACATGTTTTTTTACTGTCTTAATACAGTCTGGGCCTTCAAATGAATTGCCAGTGCAATTCTGTGCTCACACTAGTTCATCCATTCTGCCACTTGATAAAACCCAGATCTGCCCCCAGGATTTTAGTGTGGAATCACCCCCATTTTTATGGCTGAAATCATGAAGCCCAGGTGAGCTGTGCTCTGGGTTGCAGCTCTCTCTGCCAGGGTTGTTGATGGAATTTACTCTGCAAAGAAAATGTGAAGAAGCAGTTATGGCATTTTATAAGTCCTCCTCATGGTGTATGAGATTCCCAGCTCCTGCTCCTTAGCAGGTAGTGCCACCTGGCAGACATTCACGCAGTGTGGACCCTCTCCCATGTCAACCCCATGACCCAACCACAGCTATAGGTAGGCAGCAGGCTGGATTGTCCTACGATGTCTTAACAGTACAGCTAGGATTGAGGAACCTAGATTAAAGGAACTTCATCTTCAACCCAGTGCCACAGCTCCTCCCAGCCACACAATCTGACTTTTTAACTGTTTTAAAAGTTAAGAGAAATCATTAAGTAGATAAGCATTGAAAATTCATCATCATTTATTCAGTTTAACTAGTCTTAGACTGCCACTAATTATGAGAACTTTATCTTCAGTTTTAAATGTCATATTTGAATATATATCTCCTCAACAGGGAATTAATTTTTAAATTTTATTTTAGGTCATTCAACAAGGGAATTCTTTATTTTTGCATTATTTCACTCCGTGTCAGACACCCTAATTGCTAAAGGAAGACTTTTCTCATTTAAAATTGTGCACATTACTCACAGGAAACTGGTTGTCCCTTTATTTACATGGAAACTGACTATCAAACACAAAATAGTGTCAATTACTATAAATGTAATTTCAAGTGCTGACTCTTTCTAACCCTTTAAAATCCTTTAGAATTTTTACTTTGACAACTCATCGTTGTAATACTTCCTCTCTGCAGGAAGTGAGTTTCAGTGTTCTCACAGTTTGTAAAAGGATACCTTCCGCTATGTACTTATTTTAATTGTTCTCTTCTAGAGCCTTAAAAATAATATTTTCTTTCCAATCATGATTGTCCTTTTCCATTTATAATAATTTTTTACTTTTTTTATGGTCCCTGTTGGTTTCTTATGATGGAGAAACTGACACTGCAGGGAAACACACATTCATTTATTTGTCAAAACCATTACAAGGATCAACAAGTGCAGCAGCGTTCTGGGAATAAAGTTTATTAGTAAGTATATACTCCCTTAGCTGTCATTGGATCACTGTCATTGATGTAAACCAGCAAAATTAATTAGGAGTTTTTTCCTATACAAAGGCTCTTTTTAATATCCGAGCCTCAAATATTAAATTCCTTTAAATAATAAAAAAGAAAATGCTTGCTGGACTGGCTTTTATATAATAATATGTAATCACCAGGTCAGTAAATTCACTTCATAGAGCATTGATAGTTAATCCCTAAAGCAGCATTATTGCAGTCAAAAATGAGCACCAGTACTTTTTGTTCCACAAGAGATTATTAGAAATTGTGGCCTTTTTTGGTTTGATCATGTTTGTGTTGAAAGGAACATTCCTGCTAAAACCAGCTTGAGCTGAAATTTCAGACATTGGATCTGTTATCAGGGTGAGGCAAAGCTTCGTGACGTTGAGCAGTCATGTCTTTGCAACCGAGAGGAAATTAACCCTGCAAACAACATCGCATAGTTGAGATAATTCTGCAGTCCGTGATACTGTCCATCATCAGAGGCAAAAGGAGTTCTGGAATAAATAGATCTAGGAAAAAAATTAAAGCTGTAAGTGTCATTGGGTTTAATATTATGACAGTTTTCCTATGCCTGCTGAAGCAGACAGTGACTGTTTAAATCATAGAGTAGTAACTTCTATTTTTAGTTAATACAAAGCATTCAAAGGAGTCAGGCCAACCGAAGATTATGTTACTGCCACTCCTTTTTGTTAAATAGCACCTTATCACTGTATTTCAGACAATCTGTGTTTTTGGAGATCTGCAGGAATCTGAAGGGAAGCCTCTGTCTTTGCATACAGATAAACTGCTTACTAGAGAATAAGGCAGCAGGTTCTGAAGGTATCTGCAAGGACTCAGCAGGTTCTGGGGGCCACTGTCTTGCCAGAGAAGCTGATCTGCTGTGTCACAATCTGATGCCAGGCAGCAGCATCTGAGCCCTGAGGTTGTGCTTTCAGGACAGACAGTGTCCTGCTCCGTGTTGAAATAGCACATTGTGTTTGTGCGAGGCAGTGACTCTGGTCTCCTGCTGAGTGTGATGCTGGTGCCTTTTTTCCCCCTACTTCAAGGCTATGCGAGTAATTCAGATATTCTGTTTAATCTGACAGAACATAGATCTTTTTCATAGAATATACATGCAATATGAAAGTAATGCATCCCCAGGCTTTAGAAGTATGCGAAGTGTTGCTGCCGCCTTAGACTTAGAGCTGAGTTACTTCCATATCTGCTAACTCCTCAGAAGATCTTGTCTTGCCATAATAGGGTAAAAGTGGGTAATGAGTGGAAGATTTAAGTATTTATCCACAACCATTGAAATCCAATTGCTCTGCAGGGTAGCATATACTGCACTGGATATCACAGAAGTCTCAATGTTTTTGTCTAGGAAGCTGAGCTCATCAGGAGTATCCAGGAGCTTTTGAAAAGAACTTTAATACAAGCTCGCAACCAGATGCGGTAAGACATTTTTCACAATACCGTAGCAGCTAATTTATATAGCCAAAAAATTGTTTAAATACAGGGGTACAATGCCCAGTGGATAAAGTTCATACCCATGCTAGGTTTATGAGCCTCATGAATTTCAGTTAAACCTGAAAACAGCTACCCAGTGATGAACCTTCAGGATTCTCAAGTAGGGTAAGGTGAGGTAAGAGCCATGCCCTAAAGCCAAGCTTTAGATTTTCAGCCCTGATTATGTATATTCACTTCTTCAATTTTCCAACACTGAACTTGAATGCAATAAAAATATTATCTGAATATCACTCTACCTTGTTGCTCTTAATGATATATTTGTAGTATAGAAGTTTTAAAATAATTTATCTTATCAAAGATGAGTTTTTTGCCACCAGATGTCAGTATGAACTTAAAATATGAAATTTCACTCCATCTTCTGCATCAGTATGAATGTTCATTGCATTTCAAAAAGAATATTTGCTTTACATTTATAACAAGCCCTTTGGAAAGATTTTACCCAAATCCTAAGGTGCATCAATATGACAGACTTTACTGCTGGAAACCTTGATATTTTAGTTTATTAATTTTTTAATCTATTCCAATTTGTGCTATTTGACCAGATAAAATGAAATATCATTTTTAGAAAGAATGCCTATAAATGCAAAATAATTTAAAGTAGTTCTGTTATGTCAATTAGAATATGAGAATAATCTACTGAGTTTAGGCTTCGCTTTTTATAATTGTTTTTGAATTGTTTTAGTACTATCATTGGCCAGCAGCATCTTTTTAATTCCTTAGGTGACAGTGACATCTGGTGTTAACAGTTGATAATGACCCACTATCTTTTGTAACCTGAAGTCATTTTAACTGATTTGGTAACATGTGACTCATTTAATTGACAACAAACTGCATATCACTAATATTATTGTACCTGTATCTTCCAAGGACAGATTACACTGTCTGCATGCTACAGTCTTTGAAAGGCTGGATAAAAAGGCTCAGAGAATGATACAGGCTCACTTTATGGAGGTCTTAAATTTGAGTCTGTGTTTTAGGATTATTATGTAAAATCCAAAGTCGAACAACTCCATCGCCTCAGGCTATAAGAGCTCTAAGCCTTCAGCAGGCTCAGAGCAGTACTGAAGGTCTAGGGTAGTGGTTACCACATTAGACTTCCTGTCGTTCTAGCAGATAGTTATGAGATTGTTTGGTTAGGATTTTCAGGACAAAAATGAAAGTTTACGTTCTCATTGTTCTTTGAAAAACAAAGGCTCAGAGCCTAGTTTCACAAATGTTTGTAATAGTTCTGCTATTTGTATTGTTTTTTGCTAACTATCTGTGATAATGTTGACTTTTCAGAATAAATCGAGAACACAAAGAGGTTTGTGAAATAGACTGGTCAGACAAAGTTGAAACATACAACATTGATGATAAATGTGGGAGATACAGTAACCAGAGCACCAACATCCAGTTCCATCCCACTTCAGTGAAGTTTGAAGAGAGGTGAGCAGTTACTGTTATTATCCTCTACAAGTAGCCTTGGTAAGATAAAATACATCTTTTGCATCTGTGAAAGCTGTAATGCTGCTCTGAATTAAAGATGTCATTGCTTCTGCTTTTGACATACAATGTCATACCTTAAAATAGCTACATGGATAGTAAAGGTAGTGCTGCCATCTCAGCATGGCACACCACTGATGGCAAAGCTGGTTCACTATACACAGACTGAGTTTGTAGAAGCTTTTCTCAGAAATAATTTGCTTTATACTTTTAAAGCGTGGTCTAAATCCTATTGAAACTTATCATTTGACATCGCCAAGCACGTTACTCTTTCGGGAAAGGCATGTGCTGCTTCTGCTACACAGAGGGCATTGCTATTACTTGCAATAAATCTTGCTGTTTATCCCGCCCCTTTCAGACAGTGCTCATATGGTGCAGTGTCCCAAGTGCTATGTAGTTCCTTCTGCTGCTCAACATGGCAAAGTATAACCAGAGATCGTGTTTCTTGTTGTTTCGCGGTTGACACAGACTGTTAAGCTTGAATATATTTATGTGTTTATTTGCTGGTAACTTAACTGCTTGTGCTTGCACACAACAGTATATGTATACTTTTGTTTTGCCTTAGTAGTATTAGCTAAAGATGGAAGAACTTCAGATGATTTTGTGTCATGTATTACTTCCTTCAGAAGTCAAAAGATGAAAGAGATATTATTAATTTTATAAAGGATTAATCTTCTTCCTTCATGATAAGTCTAGACCGCATGCAGCAGCAAAAACAAATAGAGGTTGGCCACACTTTTGCAGGGAGAGAACCAGCTTCAGATTGTCTTCTTAAGTGCAACTTGAACAAAAGATCAAGGTTTCTATTTGTATACCTTTCACCTCTTCTTCCAGTGCCTCAACACCAGAGACATGGGCCAAGTTCAGTCATGACAACATCTATAGGGCAGAGAGAGAAAAACTGGCTTCCATTAATCTTCGTGACTTGATTGACAAAATTCTTCATGATACATCTGAGGACATGAGGAAGCAATGTGCTGCTGTTAATGAGGCGTTTGCCAAACACTGTGAGGAGCTGTATGATACAAAACACAAACTAGAGCATCATTTGAAAAATGTAAGTGTTATTCTTGAAAGGCTGGCTACAGTTGTGATAGCCTCTTTTGAGAAGTAGATTTATCCTCTAGGAAAAATGTCTTAGTCCATGTCAGGTACAGGACACTATTTTATTTCAGCTTAGTATCTGATAAGAGTGGTTCTATTTCTTTTTTTAATACTTTTATTTCTTCTATATTCTGGCCAAATAGGAGGCCAAAACTATTAACTGGCTCGCTAGGACTGTGAACAGATGTATAGTATGCACAGAGACAATGTGTATTTATTTTTAAACAGTTCTTTTTCTTGGGTATCCTCTTTAGACGCTTAAAGAGATTGGATATCAAGAAGCTAACATTGCTGCTCTCAAACAAGCTATCAAAGACAAAGAAGCCCCGATGAAAGTTGCTCAAACAAGGCTGTATGACAGGTCTTTTAGGCCCAACGTAGACCTCTGCAGAGATGAAGCACAATTCAGGTAAACACTATTAAACAGATCCTCCAAGGTGTCCATTCTGTCCAGAAGCGAGGTTAGACAACTATCTCTTCTCTGAACTATGTGGTTTCTTTCTAATTTAGATAATCCCAAAAAACCTGAGAGCATGTGGATCATTTGCAACCCTTTTGCTGTTAGCAGAAGTTCACCACAAGGTGGACTATGTGCTGAATGAATTATGCTTCAAGCGCTGAGAATGTAACTAGGCTGCACATATTCATAGTCTGAGACAAGTCCTCAGTGCTATGAACCATTGGGCTGGTGGCATTTGATTTTCAGTAATAATCTGTTTTAAAACTGGAAGTCAACAAATCCTTTCAAATTAAAGGTCTGAACGTCGCTTTTGTCAGTTTTGATCTCATTATAAGCTTTGTAATTGATTCTCCTCCTTCACGTTTTCCTACCCTTAGGAAAAGTGGGGAAACAGCTTTTGCAGGCTTACAATATCCTTGTAGCAAAGCTCCCTACCATTTAAAGCCGATGTGCTGCTCTTTATACAGTGAGGAAGAAGTTATAGTTAATCCAAATACTTTATACCGTCTCAAGCACACTCACTTAAGGTCCTGATTCAGCAAAGCATCCCTGTGAAAGCTTTTCAGTATGTACATTGCCTTTAATGGGATTGAGGGACACAAGCAAGTCCTTTGCTGAATGGGCATGTGTTTAATTGCCAGACATACACTGTTTGTAGTTACTCAGTTTGCATAGCACACAGGGATCTTGTTTTCCCAGGAAGTAAGTATGTGCCGTCTCTTCAGGTAGATTGCAGCAAAGCACCTAACTGACTTTCAGTTGGAATAATGTGCTTCTTTAAAAAATGTTTGTTGCTTTTTTAAAATGGTGCATTACTGCTTCTTTAAAAGCTTATATGGTTTTAAAGTAAAGACTGTTTTCTGATCTCTAGTGCAAGTATCGTCTTTAATACTGGAGTTTTATACCAGTGAACAGATATCAAAAAACAGGCTTAACAAAATGCTGATCCAGTCAAACTGGGTGACTTACTTAAAAATTTTGATCCTATAATTCTTGGTACAAGTGTCCTACAGAATGGGAGAAGGTGAGGATGGATAGTTCCACTGTGCTTAATGGCAAAAGACATTTTTGATACTATCTAAATCACTTCTGTACAGAAGCTGTGAAAGGGAACTTTGCTTTTGACCAAGTATCTCTGAGGTCCTTTGTTGTTGAGTGTTGATCTTTATTGAGCTGTTGATCTTTATTCCTGTTACAGTTCATACGTCTTTTCGAACACAGACTGGCTTCTGCTCATTTTTTTTTATTACTTAATGTAATTCTGTTCAGGTTGGTCAGCGAAGTTGAAGAACTAACGGAGTCCATTAAATCCCTGAAGAAAAAACTGCTGGAATCTGAACAGTCTCTGAAGAACCTGGAAGACACACGGATGAATTTAGAAAAAGAAATAGCTGTGAAAACAGACAGTATTTTTATTGACAAGCAAAAGTGCATGGCCCATCGCACATGCTACCCTGTTGTTTTTAAATTAGCAGGTTACGAGTAGTAATCTGTGTACCAACTATGCAAAATCTGGAAGAAAAGTGTAATCTAGAATCTTAAATATAAAATACATGGATAATATTATACACAGAAGAACTGTATTCACTGTAATTTTTTCTCTATTTGGTTTAAAATGCCTTAGTATTATGTCATGGTGGGCTTTGAGTCTTGCCTTTAAAACTTCAGTCTGAATACAGATGTTTATAGTGAATTTAAAACACAGCTTAAAGGTAGTCACATCTAGACTTTATCTATAGCATATATGTATAATTTGCACAGTATGTGATATTTGGGGATTTCACCCTAATAAGTGAATATGTTGAGTTAATATTTAGTGTGAATAATAATAATAATAATAATAATATAGAGAAATGGAGGTATAACATTTATAGCTTTCTGGCATTTTCAGGCAGCCTGAAATGACAGCAATAAAACTGCCTGTCTGACAGAAGATCACATGATTAGTAAGGAAACAGATGATAGCCTTTTAAGCTGCTCAAACATTATTGGTTACAAAAAAAGTTTGCACAAGTTAGATGACAATCTGACTATTGGCAAAGCACTCCCAGCCCATGACATCTGCTTATTTAATCTAAAAATGAGTCCATAGATTTTTAACCTTCAAGTCAATAAATTTAGGTTTTTTTCAGAAAAAAAACCTAAACAGCTTGCAAATAGCAATCATGACTTTCAACTTAAGCACTTGGATGTTGAATTGAGCTCTTGATCTGTTCAGGCTATTCCCTGAAAGCAAGGTATGTTTGAACTATTACCCATAATGGAGAACACATCAGATTCATCTACTTCAGTAGAGCGATGTAACAAATGTCATTCATCCATTAGCTTAGTAGGCCACTTGGTTAAATAGGTGACGTGTTAAAAAAGGGGAAAAGATGACACAGAATAGAATTCCATTACGGTTTCCTGTATTACAGGTTTTCACTTGTAAAAACAAGCTGATCAAGGAGAATGAAAAGAAAAAAAAACCAACAAACCCAAACCAAAAAGCAAAGCACACAAAAAAACCCCTCTAGCCAACATACATTTCCGAATAGCCCTGCTCTGTTAACCAGAGCAGGAGAGGCCATTAGCCTATCCATTTTTCTCACAGGCAGCTATTTGTATTATCTTGACTCAGGATGTGCAGAGCACTATTCAGCAATTGCCCTCCTGCTAAAAGCTACTACCATTTCTTTGAAAACCAGCTGCGTCAGTGAGGGCTTTTGACCCACGCCTCTATTTTACAGGCTCTGTGTTCAAGAGTTTTGTTTTGCTTTTTTAATAGATTTCCTCTTCATGATTATATTTTTATAGTCCAGATGTTGAATCCTTATTAGAAACAGCATGTAGATTAAAAAAAAAAAGCTATGCTTTTCTGTACACGGAACTTAAAACAGTTACTAAAGATTATTTTTTCACTGCAAACATTCTCCTTCATCCTGCCTTTTTTAAAACACCTTCAGCACCTTTATTCTTAGTAGCATATTCTAGCCTGGTCTTGATGCCCAGATCTTACAGCCTAATTTAAAACTGACTTTAGCTGCACCAGAAGAATAAAACTCTTCAAAGGGTGTTCCAATATTCAGAGCTGTGGTATTAAATGAGTTTTGGTCATTTAGCCCCATTCTCTAGACAGTGCTGCTTGTTTGGTCACATGTACATCTCTAGGTGTACACCTAAAACAGGGGAAAAAGTAGGACAGTGAACCAGGCTTTAGACTAATGGGAATGTTCACAGAAATCTTCCAGAAAGTACAGAAAGGAGCAACACGTTCAAATTTACCTTACACAGCCACTAAAGGAAAAAAAAGTGGAATCAAAGTGGAATTTCTCTTATGATTATGGCAGATGGAATGAGGAGAATATGCAGTCCAGGACCCAAAATTATTATTTTGATTCAAGAGTTTTGCATTAAAGAGAGGAAAAGAAAACTGCTGTCATCTTCTCTGAGACTGTACTGAGTACAAATAACCTTATGCCCCATGTTGGGTTGTAAATGGAGCTTTCCCTAATTAAAGCCTATCAGTTTAATTTACCTTTGTGAACTAAATTAGTCTGCCCTTGCTTTAGGCCAATCAAGGAAAATACTGCTCTGGTAAACCTAATAGGGTTAGTAGGAGTGTAATCACTGCCCTATTCACATGGTAATAGATGAATACAGGCAAGTTGTAGGAGTGAGAATCAGATGAAATAGCTTCAAGTTTCAGTAATTTTTTTTCTTTAATTATTGATTTTAAAAAAATAATGCCACTGCTCTAGCATATAAATCTGGGTTTTTATTATTTTTTTCATAATTCATTTTTAAGCTGAGGATTTACCAGGAAATACTTAAAAAGATATTTTCGCTGGTTCTCATGTTGAGCTGTAGCTCTTGAGCTCTACCTGCTAATCTGTATGACAAGTGTGGACTTTTTTTGACTGCATTAGGATTTTTTTTGTTCCTTATCCCGGGAGATTTCTAGTTATGAAGGCAAGGTTTAATTTCCAGAAAGTCTGAGAGTTTTCTCATCTGTTTACAGATAGAGGAAGGAATTAATGGTGTGATAAATAATACTTTCGTAATGCATGGTACAGGGACTTCAGGAAAAACCAGGAATGAAGACTCATTAAAAACTTATTTGTTGCTTAAGAGCAGATAAAATTTTGCAAGGGGAACAAAGAAGGTTGCAGAGAAATGGAAGATAATAGTTGTGTAGTATTTTTATCATGAATAATTGATTTTCTCTAAGACTGAAGCTTTGAACAACTGTCTAATTATTTCATTCTTGTACTGTGTCACAGGTCACTAAAAAATTTAGTACCAAAGTGGGAGACACCAGCTTGAGATGCCCAGGCGAGATTTTTCAGAAAACTCTGTCTCTGCTTTTGGACCCCTGACACATGGCACAAACAATACCTGTTTCAAATATTGATCTTTAATTCAATCTACGTGGTAAATAGCTACAAGGCCAGCCAGTAACACCAGGTGTGTCTTAAAGAAGAGATCTAAACATGGGCAGTTTTTCTATTGTTCTTCAAGATTCTGTTTGAGGAAATTTGCAGTGTGATTACAAAATAACCCGCTGAGAAATAGTAATTATTTTAAAATCTTTTCCTGAGCAATCTTTCCAGGTAATTTCTGGGTAGTCTCTTAGTTCTGCTCGCCCCTCGAAGTAAATTGCATCCCAACATCAGTCTTAGCAGTAATAAAAGTCACAGTAACAACTTTATGGCCACATACAGTGCTCATTAGTGGTCTGTGTTATCCCTGGGATGTATCTGATAACTAGGTCGCACACTGGGTCCATGGCAGGCTGAGAACAGGAGCAATGCAGAACCTTTAAAGCTAATCCAAAATTTCCTCACACAAGGCTTGTTTGCAGGGTCATTGCAGGGTTGTTTGCAAGGCTTGTTTCCATGTATTAAATCCCCTTTTTCCATCCCCAAAGTGGCAGCATGGTCTCTACAGCATTGAGAAACAAATCCCAGCTGAACAGGAATGAGGAGAACTGGCTGAATAGCGAAGGATCAGTGTGGTTAATATGTCCATGAACAAACAACCTGAGCTGGACTTGCCATTACTAACATCATGGGATATTACTTAGTAACTAAGCAGCATTTGATAAACATACACATCTTCAAAGTTTCTTTGTTGGTAAAATAGCTATCTGCTGTTTGTCATTTGTCCTCCTGTTCAGAGTTTATATACATGAAGTTAACAGATAAAAAATATTTCATGTGCCCAGGTACCCAAGCAGCCTTTGACCAGTCCACATTGTCAGCAAACTGTACTTTGATCCATTGTTGTTCAAGCCATTAAACCAATGCTTAAGCCCACAATTAACCAGAGGGGTTATGAAAGCCTGCAAGGAAGGTTGCCTTCAACACACAACCTTACAGCATCTGCTCACTCCAAGCTCCTTTGTTGCTAGAAGCTTTGTGCTCTCCCTTCTCTGGGAACAAGCTCAGCCAAACATGAGGACCAACATTCTCAAACGGATGAGAACTGGTTTATCTCATTGAAAGCTTTTGCATCCCGTTCCTGCAAAGAAACTCTGCCCGAAGAAAGGCTTCAGTGGGACTCCTACATTTAGTCTGCTCAGAGGAACAGGCATCAAGCCTTGTAATGCCTTCATCCAGAGTGAAACACTCAGGATCCACCCAAATGAGAGCTCAACCTTTGAGATGCTGAGTGCCTTTAATTCCCTCTAGTGCCTGTTGTCTCATGAGGAGTGACAGGCCCCTCAGGATCACATCCCAGCTGCATTCCTCTCTGAATGGGGAACAACAGTCCGTTCTTACCATGCTGTGGGTGATGAATGCAGTTGTTTCTATGACAACCCCACTACCATATTGTTGTTTCAAAAAATTGTGTGTATAGGGGGACACTCTGGTTATTACTACTTGTTACATGTGCCAGGCACATGTACTTTAGTCCTGCAAGTCCCTCTTAAGCTTTATTTAGAAGAGAAAAGGAGGATGGGAAGAGTAAGCAAGCTGAGTGTTTAGAAAGACTAGACAGTACGAGAATTCCTGTTTGAAGCAAGCCCACGTTGACAAAAATTTTTAGACACTTGGCCTCTAAGACAGTCTTTCAATCCCATGGGGTTTGATAGGAATTAGGAAAATTATACTTTTGCATCATCCATAGTACTGTCGTGTTGTAAGGAAAATCGGCTGCTGCAGTAACGCACTCTCCTACAGAGATGGTTTTTACCCCAAACATTTACAATGGTAGCAGCTCCAAACGGGGTCATGGAAGTGTCCCTTAGCTTGCCTAACATGCAGACCATGCCAGGAGACCCTTTGTTTTGGACACAGTTACAGGAATTGGCCTGTTTGCATGTGGCCTGTTTGCATGTAGCCTGTTGTTTGGAAATGGAGAAGCATGTTAATTTGCTGGAGAATTATTCCTCTTTGTTTCCCCCATTTGCTCTTTTTCCCTTATGTCGTGCAATTCAGTCCTATCGAACATGCTGTGTTCCTGCTTGTGATGCTTCTTCATACATGGAAAGAAACTTTATCTTTTCTCTTTAAATGGCTTTGATTCTCTATTTGGAGATGGAAAAAAAGATGACATGCTTTAAGTCAAGTCTCCATGGAAGAACATCTCTGCTCCTCTCAAATGCTGCACCCAGATCTGCTTCAAGCATGACTGTGGTTTCCACAAACCCGGCCACTCTGAGCGTAAAACAGTAGCAGGAGAGAATGAAATCTTCAGGGAAAGGGCTACAGAGGAAAAAAAAAAAAAAAAAATTTTAAAAGAAATAGGAAGGTGAAGTATTTTATTGCTGATTCTTAGAGGATTTATGTAAACATAATGACAGGGAAGAAAAATTGAATGACCTTTTCACATGAACAGTTAATCAAGAAGGCCAAAATGTCCATCATAGGGGAATTTGGGAGATTAGAGAAAAAGCTTCCAGAAAGGAAACAACTCTGAAGATGGGGAGAAATTTCACTTCTTTCTTTAAAATGTAGCTTCATCC
This sequence comes from Limnodromus scolopaceus, assembly GCA_028565335.1. Lineage (NCBI taxonomy): Eukaryota > Metazoa > Chordata > Aves > Charadriiformes > Scolopacidae > Limnodromus > Limnodromus scolopaceus. The sequence goes on from JAOXNO010000070.1 coordinate 6,005,473, forward strand.
TTTAAAAATTCATAATGTTGCCAGTGACCTTGCATGCTAAAGGACAAGGATGTCTTTCAGATCAATGGCTTTTATAAACCAAAGCAGCACCAAACTACCTGAGATATGTCCAGAAAACACCCTGTTTCTGTTGCTTGGTGGTCAGGGAAACAGGGAACTGCGGAATGGCAAAGGCTGAAACACAGGCAGCCTGGAATGGAATGTTACTTGCTACTGGAAAAAAAAAAAACAACCACAATTTTACTAATTATTATTAAATATTCCCAGTTCACTGCTGATTCCTCCTGGCTTTCCTGTGGGCACTGACAGGAGCTGGTAGGGATTTCTGATGCCTTCTGGAGAGACGGAGGTCCACAGGCAGCAGCAAGCAGCTCTGATTCAGACTCGGGGCACTGAGAAACTGAGGCTGTGGGAATCCATCCCCTTCCCGGCTCAGCCTGCCTCATGCCAGCAACACAAAGCGGAGCAAGACCGGCACTTCCGAGCACCCCACGGACAGAAAATGCCTGAGTTCTGCAGGCTGAAATCAGTGCTAATGCCTCTGTCCTTCCCAGCATGGGGAGCTTCCCTCTCCCTAAGCTTTAATGACTCTTTCACCCTCATCTTTTCAATATTTCACACTTTTTCCGCCAGCCTATGTATCAGGAAACACGGAGAGCCAGGAGATGGGTCACCAGACTCCAGGAGAATGTCAATGAGCCAGTCAGCTGTCATTCCCCCGGCTCTCCCTCCTGCTCCTTGGTTTGGGATTGTGTAGATACGACGTGCAGAAGTCTGTAGCACATTTTGCTAGCGCAGCCCCAGCATGTGAACGATTACATCAGTTCTGTTGGCATTTAGTCAAGCCACGTCGCGCTTCCATGGACGTTCCCTGGCTGAGAACATTATCTGCCCGGTAATTGCAGGACAAGAGGGTACAGGACGTGGGCTCTTCTGAGCCAAGATTCTTGGCATTTTGTGACACCAGCTTTTGCCCAAGGATAAATTCAAGTCTGTAAAACTGAGGGAGGGATCATAAAGCCTTGTAACTCCCATTCATATGAATCAGTCACAGGCTGCAATCATGAAAGAGCTCTTAGGTCTCTGTATACGTATTTCAAGAGCTATAAACAAAACACATCATACCAGTAAAACAAACCCAACCCATGAGTTGCATGTGTTTTGGGCTTCACCGCCAAAGGACAGGCAGGAGGTGGCTGGAGCAGTGAGCAGCCAAGAGCTGTAAAATTGTTACGCTAAAGCTCTCTGGATCAAAGTCAGGCCCCCTCCAGAGGGTTGAAAGGCATCACCACCAGTTGCTGTTGGGGAGAGGACAGAACGGCAGAGTGGGTGAAGGCAGTGGCAGACTATTCAGTTTGGGATGAGGAGGTGGGGAACCACCACCATGTCCCTTGGGCACCCAAAGGATTCTGGGCAGGAACTGGCCAACATGTCCTTCCCATGTGGGCCATCTGCAGACACTCCCTGGCTGTTGTACCTGTGAGGTGCAGAATTTGCCTCCTGGATGGTGTGAGGCAAAATGGGGCTGCGAGGAGCTCCTCCTGGAGCTATCACGTTCCTACCTCCTGGTCTCCCTTGCTACCTTTCCCTCTCTGCAAGCAAATGTCTCCATTGCCCCTTGCACACCAGATGGAAGCCTGCCTAGATGCTGAACTTTCTCCTCCTGTGGGGTTAATGAACTTCCCATCTTTCTTTTTGAGTTTTCAAGACGTTTGAAAGAAGTTTCCTCCAAGGCAGGGCCTTTCCTTCAGGAGGGACTGTGGCCACTGCTGCCCATCCGTGCTGCCAGGATGAAGGGTTTATCGGCGTGCCAGGGAAAAAGGTATGGTCCCTGACGGTTGTAGGGCTGTAATCAACCCTTGTTTAGCTGTAGCTGCACTTAGCTGGAGCTATTCTCGTTATGTAGACATTTTTGAAAACCCATTAGGAGTCGCAGAGGAAACAGCAGAATCAAGCTCCGAGCCAGCAGGACTCTCGCAGAGCTCAGCATTAGCCGCATGTTGTGGCAACACAGTGTCTAGACCATGAATTACCACCCAAGTTTTTTCATTTCATGTCTGTTTAGGAGAGAAAATGGAAAGGGGGACAACAGGGTGGTTGGTTTCTTTCCAAATATCACACAGCCCGTTTGAACTGTGTTCACGGATTGATCAAAACCATGGGGTTTGTTCCAGACATGGGGTGGCAGAAGAAAGTGACAAAACCACCGGTACTAAATCTAAGAGCTTTTCTTTATTTGGAAATGTTTAAAGTTTCTCCTTCCTTAACCAGCTCCTTTCGAGAACCTATTAACTGGGTGAATCATTACTGGAGGGAATTAAATCAGCCAGAACTGAGTCAAGGCCACTCGGCAGCTCAGGGGAGGTGGGACGCAGAGAGCAAAAGGGAGAGGCTACAGATTTAATCCGTAGCTGCTCTTTCCAGAGGAGAAGGCTGGTCAGAGGCATCAGTGACATGGAAATACAGAGGGATCTGTTCATTTTGGGACCGCTTCTGCTGCCAGGCAGTGAAATTACCTGCTGCAGCATGAACCCACCAAAGCAACTCAAAGTCCTTTTTCGCCCACTTAAAAGCCACTGGGTGTTCTTGGTCCCCAGTGGGGCACATCTGGTGGAGGTGGAGCACTCAGCAGTTGTCCCTGAGCTGCCCAGTGTGCCCAGCGCCCTGGGGACAGCCCAGCCCGCTGCTGGCACATGTGGTCCAGGCTGTAGGCAATGCACTGGGTGTGCAGACGTGGAAGCATCCCCCGCGCTGAGAACTGCAGAGCAGGATTACACGTCGAATAAATTGAAATCCACCGAAGTCCTTGGCTGTATTTCCATTTCATACGCTTATCCCATAATGATGGAGTGCCTTGTTCAGATGTGGGCTCATGATTAAGGATTGCCTTCAGGCTTTGTAAATAGAGGATCATTTTTATGATTGCTGCAGTGTATGAGCTCTTCATAGGAGAGGCTTTTAAAATCCGAATGGGTTCAAGCGTGCAAGAGATTAATGCGGGGCTGCATGCATCTATCTCAGTCTGCAAATTCCAATTTCTTTTTGTGAAGGCCGGTTTGGTTGTGAAACTGCTCTGTGCTTTCCGAGAAAGTCTGGGAGACTTTCTCTGCCCATGCAGAGTGGCCACTTGTCTGGAAACCTGGCAGTAGGTTACCTTTAAAAGCTGACCAAAGTCTATTGCCAAAAATCAGAGAGCTGGCAGGTTCGCTGTAGTGTCTACACACCCGGCGAATGCAGCAAAGAGCTTTTTTACGCTTTCAGCAGAGGATTCCTTGTTCGCAGGACAGCATCCCCGTGCTATTTCTGGCACTGGGAGCAGTGCTGAGTTAACAGCGGAGTTTGCAGAGCTGCGGAGGCTTCACAGCAGAAGACGGCCCGAGGCATCAAGCCCAAGAGCAACTCAGTCAGAGCAACTTACCAAGAGCTTCCCAAAGCACAGGAGGGGCAATTTTGCCTTCCGTGGGCCATCACTACCCAACTGCTTTGTGGCAGCTCTGCCCGGGAACGGGCTGCAGGCAGTGTGCGGGGGAGTGAGCAAACTCCCTCATCGCTCACGTAACACAAACAGGGCTTGGCCTCCCAGGAGACCAGCCTCATTCAACCCCCCCGGCCAAACGAATGTGGAAAGCCTCATATAAAAACAAATGAGCAACTATAAAAACTTGTGTTGAGTCTCTACCGGCTTCCAAAGAAGAGGAGGGCAGAGCTTTGCCTGCGCAGCTCAGCTGGGGCTGAGAGATGGTAAAGCTGAGCGAGCAAGCTCTTATTAATTAATTTCAGATTATTGCTCCCTGCCTCATGGCATTCATGGGTCTAAAATGGAAAGTTCCCCAGGGTCTGTGCTCCCTGCCCTGAAATCTGTGTTGGGAAGGATCAAACCTCACCCTCCTCCTGCACCCCCTGCTCTGTCCTCCTCCTGGCTGCGACGATGCTGTTTGGTCACTGTAGTTATTACACACTTGGTTTGCTTCACTGGCAAGAATGGTTTTTACAAGGTCTCTGTGTCTCTGGAGCTGATGATGCAAAACTGTTTCCAGCTGTCTCCTTCAATAAAACAAAGAATTAAAGGTAGGCAAATCTGATGCTTTCCCAAGCTGAAGCCTGTGACAGAGCAAGCAGGTGCCTGGCAAATGCAGCTCAAATTGATTCTGCCAGGGCCATATCCTGATCTGCCATGTGCATCGTGCTGCTCCCTCCCCTCACTCCCTTGGGCCAGCCCAGGTACCCAGCAAACCTCTCCCGACCGCATCAGCATCCTCTCCTAGGCTGGATCCCTCTGTGCAAGTAAGCTCACTGCCGAGGAAGAGAGCAGAAGAACAGGCAGTGGCACGGCATTTCCCGTGAAGCGCTGCGGCAACGTGGGATTATCTCAGTGTCTTTCTTCTAATGATTACCCTGTGAGGTGAAAACCACGGCAAAAATCCGCATACACTGAGAAAGCAGAAAAGTTTGGAATCAACCTTTTTAGCAGGGAGAATACATTTTCCATTTCTCTCTTTAATTATGAAATAGTGGCCAGACTGAATGATCTTATGTGCCCAGCCCGGGATGCAGGGGGCACATCTGTGAAGGCAGAGCAGGAGAGGATTTTTGTGCTAAGGGTGCTCAAAAGAGGACACTTATTTACAGCCTTATGTGCCAACATGTTGGTAATGATTACTGTTCCTTATTACTGATATAACCCTTTAAATTGGCATCCCACCGTTCTTCTTTGGGTGCAAAAAGGCAACTGGCCCTGGGGATACCAGTCACACTCCTACTGCAAGGATCAACATTTGGAAGCATCATCTCTAATTTTGGCCTTTTCCTTGAGACAATACATGGCTACACCCTTCTAAAATAACTTATTATTTCTAATTACCTTCCTAATTGCTTGGTGCAAGTTTTTCCAGAGCTTAGTTCATACCTTGCTCCAAGCTTTAACCTGGCTTGTCCATGGGCTGAGGGCAAGCCCAGGCTGAGCCACTGCCTGGGTTTGTGACAAGTGTCACCTCCTCCTGTTACCCTAATGCTTCCCCATGGCTGTACTCGGGTGCTGAAGAAAGGGAAACCTCTCAATGCATTCAAGAGAGCATCCTTTGGAAACACGAGCATCAAGCCTCTGTGATTATACACACAGCCTCCTAATTCTCAGTTTGTGTCACAGCACAAGATGTGTGTACGCACTGAGAGGTAAATACATTCCATAGCTTTTTCCTCTACACCAACATTTAAATTAAAAGAATTAGGCCTCCCACCACTAAACAGCCTATGTTTAAATGCTTTGCATCTGCTCCAAAATTCCAGCTGACAGTTTAATCAAAGCTCTTACAAATACATTTTCCACTGCTTGCTGCCAGCTCTGATTAGCGTCATGTTCTCCTTGCTGCTCGTCGCACGCTGTGATGAACTAAGACTTTTGTGGGAAACATCCGCTTTTGGCCCAATTTACTGCCCTCTGATGACCAGCCCGGTGCAAATCTCCTTGTGACAATAAGGGAAACCAGAATAACGATGGGAGGGCTCTGGTGTGGAGTTATGTGATAGAGCAAACAAACAGATCACTCACGCTAATGGTCTCATTAGGTGTCTCTTTGGGAAAGCACGATGCTGGGTGTAAGAATGGTTTCTTTTCTATTATGTTTTTTCCCTGAAATGTGTGAAAAATCAACCAGAAATGCCAAAAGTATCATCTCTTAAATATTGTTATCATTGCCGTAGAATTGCAACCACGTCCTGAAGGTCAGGTACAATAAAAGGATGTTCTACAGCAAAGAAATGGGCTGGAGACCAGGGACTGAGTACAGGCTGCAATTATTTTACGTGACCTTGTCTGACCAGCTGAGGATCTTCCAGGCATGGAGGAGGGAATAAACTGAAGGGGAACTGCAAAAATCAAGGAGAAACTTGAAAACACCTCTACCGGGTGAAAATCCTGCAGGGAATGTGCAGCCCTCCTACTTGCAGTCCTTTCTGCTTGTCTTCCACCTCCCAGACCTTCTCTGAGTGTGCTGCCCCAGGGTGGGCTGGAGCTGCCCTGGCACCAGCCTCGGGGCTGCAGAAATCCTGCCCGGAGGGACCCAGCTCTGGCATTAACCCTTTGCAAATGTTTTTTAACAAATGGTCAACTACTGCTGCTGTGCAAGACCCTGCCCTGGTCATCTGCGGGGCTCCAAATGATGGGGACCTCAGACCATCACCCTGATGCTTCCTGTCCTTTGCGAACACATGGGAAAATGTCATTTTACACTCTAAAAAAGCCATCAGTGCCTAATAAGTATGAGACCTTAGCCACACTGTTGGAGGAAGATCTATTGACATGTTGGAGGCTAAAACCTTTTTCTTCTGTCACACATTGTATTTAGTAGATCACGATGTTCGGTGCATTGAAAAGAGATTAGGGAAATGAATGAAAAGGGAAAACCAGCCCAAACCCATCTTTCCCTTTCCACAGAAAGCAGAGAGTCACAGTACCACTTCCATTGACATTCATGTCAGTTGATGCTTTTAATTGTTCTCTCCTGACGTTTCAATTATATGTTTTATGTAAATAAATGTCAGAATGTCAGCTATGGGATTGTCTAGAATAGGATCTTTGTGGAGACTGTCTTCAAATCCTCATTAGTTCCTACTGACTTACCAGCTATCTTTCCATCTCTGTGCGCTGCTGGTCAGGTTTTACTGTAGGGGAGGGAGACTGCTGAGTGCTCACAGCCACCTTTTCCTTCCAGGTTCAAACCACTACATTTGGCAGGAAAAAGAAATATTTCTTTAAATCAAAATTGCCGGTAACACTTTTCACAGGCTGATGTGGTAAGCGCAAAAAGCTAAAAGTCATCTTGCAAATGAAAGTAGGGTTTAGATAAACAATATTTTTCTCTAGCAAACGGCTTCGAGGGAAACAAAGATAGATGGAGCTGGAGTTTTACCTTAAGTTTGAACCAAGTAATTCCTGTGGCTCTGAGGAGTTTAAGCAGTGTTACACCAAAATAGATGCAACACTTCCCTAACTGTTTGACCCAGGCTCATTACTCTCCAGCCAAAAGACTACTTGATTCAGCTATTATTTTTCACACTGATGAATGCTCAGCTCCACTTACACTTGAAACAAAAGTTTTCTTAAATCAGGGAGAGTGGCAGCTCCCCCGAGACACCCAGCCCTGGGTGAGGGCACCCAGCGTGGTCTCTACCATCCTCCATCGGTAGCAGAGATGTGGCCTTTTCCCTGTTACTTCACCTCACTGTCAAACACCTTTCAGCACACAGGTACCACAGGATGGTGTTTTGTATATGTAGTGTCAGGAGGAAGATTTTTGACCTTATTTCTGAGGTTTGAGGCCGCCTGGGTCTGCTCTGGGACCTTTGGGCACCATAAGCTCCAGCTGATGCTTCTGTGCAGACAAGAGATAAAAGGAGGACCACAAAAATCTCTCTCTTATTCTCATTCTCGTGCTGAGATTGGCCTAAAAATATTCCACTGGGAGCAAGATATCTGTTGCATGAGCCTAGTTTTTGGCTCATTGCAGCCAGTGCTTGTCCCCAGCCCCTGACAGGAACCTTGTCTGTTCCCCAGCACGTCAGGGACAGACCGCAAGCTTTTGCTTTTCCCAGCTTTGCAGCCAGCAGAGCGAGTCATGGACGTTTTCCCTGGGCTCTGGTGGAGGGCTGGACCTCTGCACAGTAGGGAGAGCTCAGCTTGACCCACATGCCTATTTCTGAGTTATTAATGAGCAAACTCTCGGTATGCAAAGCCTTTCCCCCTGCTTTCTAACCCGCTGTTTTGGAGGCAGCTGGAGATGTGCCGAAACCACTTATTAGCTATTCTTTTTAAAGCCAGAGTTGTCTCCTCAGCCTCTTCCTTTCAACTCCACTCATCTTTTATTACCAGGATCAGAGGCATCTCTCCATCTTCAGCCTTTCCACCTTTTCCTGCAGGGCTGGGTCTGGTGAGGGGGGATGCTCCCCA
>JAOXNO010000070.1:6017862-6032013 GCA_028565335.1 Limnodromus scolopaceus
TCCCTTCCCGTCCCTTCCCTTCCCTTCCCTTCCCTTCCCTTCCCTTCCCTTCCCTTCCCTTCCCTTCTGCCACGTGCCAGTTTTCACTGAACTAGAGACTTTCCAGCTGTGTTTTAGGAAATGATTGAGAAGTCACATCTCGCACAGGCTTTCAGGCTGTGCCAGTACCTCTCTAGCCCCTTCAGGGCCCTGAAGTCACAGCTTGTGACAGTGATTGCAGTGACTTCCCCGTTTGGAGGTTTCTCCCAGCCCGAGCTCACAGCTGGGGCTCGGCAGCTTCCAGCCAGTCCTCGCCATCGTGCAGCTGGGGAAACCCGCAGAGCTGCTGCAGTGGGCACAGCCTAACCAACTTCACAACACGTGACCTTCAATTTTCCTCATTAAATTATAAAATCAAAAGCCAAGGAGCGTCTACGTAACTATTCTGTCTTCTGGAACACTGCAATGTGCTGACATTTCTGCAAGTCCGGCGGCGGCGAGAGGTTAAACTCCCCAGCAGAGAAGATGCTTGGAACAAAATAGGAACGATGTGAGGAAGCCTGAGAAGCGTCACGGGGTCGGGGTGTGACCCAAAGGGAGGTGTTCGTCCCCTTCGGCTTTTCTCACCAAAGCTTTTTCATTCTTTGCCTATCGGAGGTGACAGTTGTTTTCCCAGCTGTCCACCCAGGGAGCTGCCGTGTCAAACGCTCTGATTGAATTAGTGTGGGTAATTTATATGGAGATAAAATGGAATGAAAAGTAAAGTAACCAGAAACGAGATTATTTTTCAAGGTACATTTAACTTACTGTGACATTTGAGAGCACGAACCTTTAACAGAAATAAGCAAGGCCCATTTGTCTGAGAATTTAAATATTTAATTCCCAGGAAGACAGACACAATTTTTCAGATTATAATAATTATTTTAGACTTGATCAGCAAGAGGGAGAAGCTTTGAGCTGGCATAATGAAAAAGTCAAACAGGAAAAGTAACGACAAATAGGCCGTGCAGTGGAAAACCTGCACAGACGTAGTGGTGAGTGGCTTTGGGAGGGGGGCTAGGGGGCTGTGGCTCTCCTCCTCAATCTGCTAATCACCAGTTTTGCAGCCACAGACAAATCTTGCCATCTGGCTGCCTTCCCTTCCTGCTTTCCTTTCATTTAGAGCATGAACCGTTTGCAGCAAAGGCTGCGAGGACAGCAGGAGCCTTTTCCCGTGCACCAGAGTGGTGCTTGAGCCCTTCATTTGGCCTCCGGTTGCCAAATACAGCAAAACCACACGCCCGGAGGGAAAACATTTAGCTAAATTGCTTTTAATTACCATGGTACTAGCTGGCTTAAGTCTGAAGTGGGTGCTTGGAGGGTTATCCATCTAATCCCTGACTCTTTGCTGATGCCGCCCCAATATTGACTCAGTGAAACTCATGGGTGCTCACCACCGTGGGGAACATGTCACATGGTGCGGCTGCATTTTTGGTGCGTAAATGTCGGGAGTTTGGGCAATGACACTTCAGCCTGCAAGAAACTGCCATGTTGTTGATGAAGAGTTGAGAGCATCCCGAGGACAGGCCCTGAGGCGACAGCACTGTTGTCCTCCCAGGCTTGTGATGGAGCTGGGATGCTGCCGGCCAGTGTCCTGGGGCAGCAACCTGCCTACGCTGGCAGAAAGGGCAGGCAGGAGTGGAGAAGTGTTGGGCAGGAAAAGTCCTGCCGTGTGGCAAGGGCAGGACTTGCAATCTGCTTCGCTGGATGATGGGAACTGCTGGAGCAACACATGAATCTGCCCTGGAGAACGGCTCCTACCCGATGGGCAAGCCCCCATCCAGCCTGAAAACATACCATCCCAGAGGAGGGAAAAAAAGGGAATTCCTTCCAGTGTGGCAGCCAGGAGAATGAATTTTCACATCATGTATGTGCTTTTCCATAGGATAAGGCAGAGCTCACGGCTGATACCTGGAGTAAGTGGAGGCTGGAGGAGTAATGGGTGCCATCTCAGCTCCCAGGGCTAGTTTGGCTTCCCCTAATTTTTTGCCAGAGCCAGCAGACTTGTACTTAGTTACAAGCTCTTCCTCTTTGACATCAGAAATAATATCCCCTGTGCTTCTTGCAGGGAGATTTATATAGATAATATTATTTGGGAGTAAATAGCAATAGGAATTAAGTTTGAATAAATTAGTTATTTGCAATTATTCTCCCTGTACTCACACCAAGCCTGAATGCTAATCTAAGCACTGTTCTTCTTCCCAATAATGAAAAGCAAAATGTTTTTGGTGAGGTGCCTTCATCCAGATTTCTTAGCCAAGGCCTGCGCTTTGTTGTGCAGAGCTCGTTACACGGGGACCGCTGATGGGCAGTGTGGCATATCAATATTTCAGGGGACGGATCCGAAGTACACAGGAGGAAGACACACTAATTGGAGAAAAGCAGAGGGAAAGGTACAATACAGCAGTGAAGGCAGCTCTTGAGAAGGAATTTTAGAGTTTCTGAGGAAAGAGAAAATGCATTAATAAATGAAGGTTAAAAATAATAAATGAACTACTGTGTTTTCTTTATGAAAAAGCAGACTTTTTATCTTTAAATCTATCAAATTTAATAAATTGTTCCTTCCCCCAGTAAATGTGATCTTACTCAGCTTCACTTTGTCCTCTAATCGGTTAAACTCAGAAGCTAAATTAAACCACTGGATCAAGAAAGGGACGCTTTAGGACTCATTAAGAAAACAGCTCAGCACGAGTTTAACTGTGGCATTTACCCCCCTGGTTTCCCCAGCGCGTTCCTGGGCGAGCACATCCTTGAAATGACTTGCTCCCTCCTCTTTCGGTGTCCCATCCTTTCTGATCAAGCTGACACTCACGGGGCTGTATTTCAAACTGGTGTTTATTGAAGGTGGGCTGTTCAGCTGAAGGATATAATTAATATGCATTGATATGGGAGACGATGCCTTCAGTAGCACGCTCAGAAGATGCATCCCTCATAGTCCCGAGTCAAGACCATCACAAAACTGGTCTCAGCTGTTGAGGACCAATACTATAAACTGACTTCAAAGGAGTAAAATTCCCTCAGCCCAGGATCAAACCCTGCATCTCCCTTAATTTTAACAGAAATAAAGTCTTTTGCACGGCAGGAGCAGGCTGATTTTGGAGTTGAGCTACAACAGGAGCCCCACATTTGATGGGTGCCACAGACCCTGCTCGCAGACGGAGCTGCCCGTGTCCATACTGATGTGCGCTCAAGGTCTTGTGGTACATCAGCAGCAGCAATGTGGGAGAATCCAAAGGGACTGGGGTGGCAGAATTGGTACTGTGGATTGCTGCTGCCCCAGGAAAATATCTTTACCAATCCCTTAGATTTGCAAGAGGACCCAAAACACCAGCATTGTTATGGACATAGCCCGGACAGCCCTTCCAGGCAACAGTGGCTATTATGACCTGCTTAAATAGGACCATCTCTTTCACATACAGAACAGGACACTTGCAGCAGTAGGAAAGTAATTGTAGCCTTTTTCCTTGACAGGCAGCTAGAATTAACTCTGCTGCAGCGGCAACAACAGCGATCTGAATATGTATACAAAATAATCCATTCCATCAGACAAATGATTAGAGCAAAGGCCACCATGTTTTTCACTTTCTAAAATGTAACTAAAAATCATTTAGTGGGAAGATCATTTTTATGTTTTATTAATCGCCACCTCTTGATTATTTTACTTCTAATTTCTTTCTCAAATAGTCCATAGATGTGTTCTTTGATGCATTGAGGTTTTTTGTGGTTTCTTTGTGAATTTTTCCAGGCAGCTGCTGAAAAACAAGTACACTGAATAGGCTGAGCAAAAGGGTCCCTCTAATATAAAGAACAATAGAGCAGAGAATCGAAAAAAATCAGCAATCCAGGGAAATTTTAGTCCATGTGCGGTAATGAGGGTTTCTGATAAAACATCAACTCTTTTCAGGACTAACACTGGGAATTCAAACAAAAAAACCTTATAAATTCAACAAAAACTAACAAGAGCTGTGTATTCGGAAATGAAGGATGTAACTGAAATGCAAAAATTTATGTTGGGAAGCACCAGTAACCCTTGTGAGCAATAGGATCCCGACGGATCAGTCTTATGGTTGAGCTACTGTTGATTCTGGGCTCAAACCTCTCAGATACAGTCAGTATTAATCCCTGGCAGCAGATGCAGGAACACAGTCCCAAGATCTGCGGGAAACCCCTGAGAAGTGTCCTCAGCAGGGATCATGATGCAGAAACAGGGATGGAAAAGCCCAAGATCTTTTTTCCTGCTGCAGCATCTCCCAGCCCTCTCTGGGACTGGACAGTGTGAGCAGCCAGCTCAGGTGTGGGTAACCCTGGAAAAAGTCCATGGGGCGCTTGCCTGCAGGAGAACAGCCAAAGTGGTCTCAGCATCAGCCTCCTGCAACCAACTAGAAACTGTAAGGAAGCCTGAAAATTAGTTTCTTGGATTTTTCTAGGGATGGGGACAAATGGTGCCTTTTGGATCCAGGTGGAGCAGTGGAAGATGCTACTGTCACCTCCCACAATATGGAGTTTGCCCTCATGTTTTCCGTTTTCAGACAAAAAGAAGAGCCTTTGTCCATTCTGCGCCCTTTTACCCCACTTTTCAAGGTTTCTGGTAATTTTGCTAATCAGAAAGTACAAAAAGAAGGCAGGTTTGGAAAAATATTCTTAATCCGGAAACACCTTGGGTGAAGTCTGAAGCTCTCAGGTGGCATCTCCACCACCCAGGCCAGCCCTGTCTTTTCTTGGATGACACCCGTATGTTTATTGGGACTGTACGTCTCCAGCCACATCATTCCTCCATGCACCAAATATCCATTACAACGGTACTGCTCAGCTATTCACATCCAATTTGATTTATAACCCTCTAAAGTCAAGGGAAAGACTTGCCTTTGATTTCAGTGATTTCAGGATAAGCTCCTAATTTCACACTTTGTCCAAGAAACAGATAAAATGGATTTGAGTAAGGCTTTTTTCCTTGGAAAATTAATCTTCTTTAAACTACTTTAAGACGCAGAATTATTTCTAAGATGTCCCATAATAGAAATAACCAGTATACTTGAAATAAATAGATTTTACAGTAATCAAATTCTTCAGCCTGGCTTTTTATTCTATTTATTGTCCTGTGAACTCCTCCATCATAAACAGCAGCACTTACAAATACAGAAATAAGTCACTGTCAGTGAGCTCAGAGGAGCTGAAAGATTTCCTGTAATCATGCAACCAGCGCTTTGTGTCGCCTGAATATCGCTGTACTTTCCACGTGTTTATCTGATTCAATTACAAGGTGCACTGAGGAACTGAAAATATATTCCAAACACATTTATGCGAGTGCCAAAACATGACAGTTCCTGCTGAAAGACTCCCCAGTCTGCAGCTCCAGTTATCCTTACTGAGATATGGGTGCCTGGGATATGGGTGGCTCCAACGAGGTGGGATGAATCCCACGTCTGCCAGGCATCTGTTGGCATTTGAATAGATTTATTTAACAAAAAAAAAAAAAATTCTTTATTGCAAAATTAAATTTGCCAACATGGGTTGTGCCAACATAGGATTCAGAACCTGTGTCCACATGTATCCTGTTTTGAAAAATTCCCAAGGGAGGAAATGTCACTGACCTGTCAAAGCAGCCAGAATGGCGCCTGGGAAAGGAGGCACATTGAGTCTTTTTTTTCCTTTCTATCTAAGTGAATTAATTTCCGTTGTGAAATAGAAGTCATTTCCTAGGGAAACAAAAATAAAATCAAAATCAATACAGCTTGTCAGCCAAGCCAAAATTAGAAAATTCATTGATTCCAGCTCACAAAAAAATTGAGATTTTCCGTTCTCTCTGAGGTTCAGGGTGGAAAACCACTTGGAAACCCTAAAAGCTCGATGGGGAAATCGGAAATCTGCTTTCCGTTCTGCTCTGCTTGAGATACAAGCTTTACACTGTGATTGAGGTTTATATGGTGAGGATGACAGTGCAGGGTGAATCAGGCTCTGTAGAGCAGGTTTAGCTTTTACTGAAGGTGTGAACACTGTAACTTTGTCACTTTCCCATGTTTTTGACTCATGATGACTCAGGGCTGTGGCCTTGGACCATGGCTGATACAGTAAATGTCTGCTCCTGCCTCTCCACTGCCCCACTGCTCTGCCTCCACAGGGGAAAGATTGCCCTCTTCAGAGTAAAGTCCATGTGTTTTTCACTTCTCCTTCCTGAAAATATTGATGAAACCTTTTTTTCCCCCCTCCACCCTTCCTTTCTTGTTTAATTTACTTTTTATTTAATGTATCTATTTTATTGCATCCATTCAGGAAACAGAAGTGATATCATAGGATAGGTATACTAATGAACAGCTGGAATTCGTTATGCGAACAGGAATACATTGAGCAAACACGTTTGTGAACAACCCAGAGATTGAAGCATGTTTGCAGAAAAGATCTATTGAACAGTTACGAACAAACAAATTAGCAAAAATCTAAAACCAGGTCTCGCATCTTAATGGTGGAAAGCAAAGCTGTAATCCCATCAATAAGCCATTAACCACAACGACATGCAATTGTTGGGTCTTGGCTGGTTATCCCTCTGCTGTTCACATCTCCCTGCAGATGGGAGATGGATGTTCTAGCTTTATGGAGACAAATGCCTCAGTCACCACCGAGCTCCTTGCTCTGCCAACACCTGGGACCTTTTCCCCAAGTCCTGGCAATGGTCTGCGAAGGAGATGAGAAAGCCACCCCATGTCAAAATGTCCTCTTCTGACCCTCCCAGGAGGGAATGCACACATTTCTTACTATTTTGAAATGAAATGGTTTCATTCTATGCACCAATATTTATCCCTGGAAACATTCCAGGTCAGGTTGGACAGGGCATTGAGCAACCTGCTCTAGTTGAAGATGTCCCTGCTCATTGCAGGTGGCTTGTACTAGGTGATCCTTAAAGGTCCCTTCCAACCCAAACCCGTGATTCTACAATTCTATTATTCTATTATTCTATCATTTTCTGGTGTTTGAAATTCACATAAAGCATTGCACTGGAGTCTCAACATTTCTTTATGCTTAATTCCTTTCTGTTTCAAAATAAGAAGCAAAATGGGGTGGAATTTCCTGTGTGGGGGAATCCAGCTCCTGGCCAAGCCCAAGAGTGTGCAGACAGAGAGTGTGCGATTGTCAGAGGCTTCGACACTCTCATAACAAGAGCTGTATTAATCCCTAAAGATGATCGATTTCAGGAAAACATTCAAGATATCTCCCGATGTGAATCCATCCATTGTAAAAGCGAGTTTTTTCAGTTAATAACATGACCCAAAATGGCACAAGTCTCGGCTCAGTATCCTGTGCAACACAGCTATAATAAAATCCTGTCCTGGCATCAGTCAAAGACTGGCTGCACTAATGAGGCAAGGTTCTGTATTCTCTAGGGCAACAGAGAAATTACATTTAATTGCAAGAATAGAGCATCTCTGCTCGTTGAATACAGTGCATCGCAGATGAGAGTGATTCACTTTGCTCATGACTGCACTGAATACAGAGCAGAGCAGCCCCAGCTGTTATCGCAGGAGAGAGGAGAGAAATGCTCACTCATCCTAAGGCAGAGGTGCAGGTTTCACGCCTTATCTGCACATGAAATAGTTTCACAAAGAGATCGGCTTAAGAAAGGATATGAAAGGGGTCTTACATCTCTTTTCAGGAAGCCCAGTGATGCTCATTGACTGAGACAAAAAATGTATGAGATCTGCTTTATAATAACTTCTGGGTGTTATCCTTTTATTAGCGTTTTTCTGAGACGCAGCTCGGAAATGTCACTGAGACTCTTCAGGACATACAGCAGAGAACGATACTCAGTTTGCCATGCCTGGAGGCAACTGCCTCTCTGCTCTAATGGGCCCATCACTACCTGTAGCACTGAGGAAGGTGGATTCATCCCAGCCCTGCCAGGGGACTGCGCCACCCCGGGCGCATCCCGCGTCTGTACTCTCTACGCTCTGACTTTTTACCCTGAAGAAACACACCCCCATTCGAGGGAGCCCCGTGCCGGGGTTGCCCCATCGCAGAGTATTAGTGATAAATCCCCAGCGCCCGTTCATCAGCATTACGTGGGGAGCACTTCGTGCCGGGAGTATTAATCTGCTGAATTGCAGCGTGTCGGTGTTGTGGAAAGGTAAGAAAATGGAACTGACAGCAGCTCTGCTCTCAGAGAGGGAATGAGGCTGCCTTAATTAGAGCTAATTGTAGCTTTCCATCACATTAAATTGCAAAGCAGAATGTTTCAGGTTAGTCCATGGGTGAGTCGCACTGGCTGTCCCCCTCCTTCTCCCCAGAATGTTAGATGACATTTGTTTTTCTGCCTGTGGAATGTGCAGAAATGGTTACTCAGAGAAAGCAGCACGGACAGGACACCTCAAGCTCCGAAACAGGGAGCAGCTCATAATAAGCCCATTGCAAACGGTCCCCATTAGCGCTGAGCTGGGCTGCAGCATCCCTGGGGCCAGCACACATGGGGGAGAGCTGAGCCCCGTGGGAAGGAGAAACCAGTCCTACTTCTCCAGGCTTTTGTGCAAGTTGGTTCCATCAGCACAGCACCATCATCTGCCTCCAAAAACAAGCACAGGATGAAGGTTTGGGTCCACACTCATGCATGTTCTGGTGGTAGGTGGATCTCATAGAGGTAGAGGATGGCCCTGCAAGTAATGAGCCATGAACAGAGTGGGAGCTGAGGAGATGTGCAGGATCATCCACACCCTGTCCCAGGGACAGCCCTCTGGCAGCACCAGTGAGGGCTGGGAATCCGGCTCTGTTTGGGTTTTAATCCACAACGAACACTCAATCCTTGGCATCTCTGTCACTCAGCCGGAGGTCTCTGAGGTCCTGCCCAGGAAATGAAGGCAGCACTGGAGTGGGAGTAATGCTGCTTTACAGCCTGGATCTTCTGTATATTCGTGGTAAATGTCTGCTTTTCATGGAGAACTTGGACTCTTGCTGAAACGCTTCAATGCCAGAAATCTTAAAACCATTTTTTTTTCCAGCCAGAAACATGGTGCTTTCCCAGGGTTTCTCCTGTGCGGTGCAGAATAGAAAGGATGAATCACTCCCCCTCTCTTCACCAAAAACTTCACATGAAGAAGCTCGAGACACCTCACTGCCAGGCACCCTCGGACACTTTCTACCTGCAGCCCATCTCCAGCTAGTTTTGTCTGACACCCGCGTGCCTTACAGTGGGACCTGAATATATGCAAAGCCGCAGGGGATTGAAGCACTGCTGTTTATAAGACAGTATCTCTTCCAGGCATGCAGGCAATGTAATTTAAGACCAGACAAACATCTGTCTTTGGCAATTGCTGTTCGTGGTTGGGCAGATCTGCTCTGGCTCTCCCTGTGCTCCACATTATGCCCCTGGCAGATACTTTCTCCTCTTTGCGCTTGTCGCCCTGAGACAGGAACACGCCTGATGGCGAACATCGCTAAGATCAGTCATAGACTTTGCTTCCTGGCCACGTGAATGGACAGTTTTGTCTTCATCCTATGCGTTTGATCTGTGGCCAACAGTGAAACGTCAGAGCCGAGAGGCGTGCTTTTTATTTAACAAAGGAAAGGTAGGATCAGCACAGAAGCATCTCGCCTCGATTGCTCGTTTGGTCCACGGTGGTTGTGCAAGAATAGGATATTAAAATGCACGGGCAGTCCATAGGAGGCCTTCAGCTGCCATAACACTGGTTAGCATTGCCAGCAGCTTTGCTCTTATGCTGCTGCCAAGGAGAAAACAAAATCAGCCCCTGATTGTCACACTGACCCCATTCAAAGCAGCCTGGAAGGCATTAACCTGAGAGATCTTGAATGGAGATCATTCCCACTCCCAAAAACATTTCACAGGACTGGATTCCCATCCAAGGCCAATTTCTCAACATCAAGATGTCCAATTAAAACTCGTCGCTTTGCTTATCTATTCTCTAGCTATTAATAGCTTCTCTCAGAGACCAATGGGAACAAAAGAGCTCCAGCTCAGTGCCTTTCTCTGCCAAAAACGCAGCCGATTTTGCAAGTTGCTAAGACCACTCTGGAGCAGTTGCCTGCCCTGAGACAGTGAAATCTCAGAGGTTAATGCAATGAAGGCTGTGAAGAGCTCAGGCAACATTGCACCATGGCACCGGTGACACCGAAGTCCTGCGCCCATCCTGAGCACTGACCCACAGAGTTGCATTGAGGCTGTGGCAGCCCCAAAGATTTGACAGCTGGTGGCACTGATTCAGGTGAATTTGGCCTCTGAGCTTTTGTACATTGGAGACTTGAAGTGCTGCTTGGGCAAGACTCAAGAAAGGGATGCAGCTTCTGGTCTGCAATGAGTAAGAGGTTCAGATGGTGGACAAGTGCTTTTCTCATCCTCACTTTGAAATGTTCCTGGTGCTCTATCACCCCTTACCTCGGACTGCTCTGAAGTTGCTGGTGCTGTGCCTAGAAGCTACTGTACTACAGCCTCTTTTGGAAACATAGTGCTGAAATGCACCTGATGAGGGATGGGGGCTGTGCTGGCCAAGCTGGGAAGGGCACTGGGAATGCCACTGTCATGCAGCTTGTACATTACCTGCCTGCCTTACAAAAGTGTCTCCATCAGACCTGCAAAGGAGTGACAGAAGTGGTAGCTAGCCCTTGAGCTATCGCCGGGCTGCTGACAGCCTCCAAGACTGCAGCGGGGAGGTGCGGGGAGATCCTGAGATTGATTCTCAGGGCTGCTGCTGTCGTACCGTGCAGACGGAGAGAAAACGTTTAACCTTTCTGTGCCTCCTCTCTCCCGTCATAAAACGATTACCCTTATACTGATGTTGTAGGAGTGGTCTCAGGTGTCATGATGTGGCCAAGAAAAAGTGCGCTTTGATGCTAAAAATACTCATGGTATATGTCAATGTCAAGCGCTCCTGCAGATCAATGTTACATGCTGCCCTTCCTCCTCTTTTTCTCCAGATGCGAGAAGAAAAATGATGCTTTTGGCCACTGCCAGCTGCGGGTACAGGGCACTGAGCTGAGATCCTCAGTCGGGCAGCCAGCATGGAAAAGAGATCTTTGTGGTTGTTCCTGGCGCTGGGTCCACCCAAGCAGGCTGCTCCAGCTGAACGGCCAGAGACCTCTTCCCATCCAGGTCTTACACTAACGATAATGTTGCATGTCCTTAAAAATGAGACCCAAGTCAATAGGGAAAAAAAAAATGGCTTCCAAAATTATACCAGACCAGCTGAAATCACCTCTCCCTGCTGCCACAGGCACATGGACTCCCATCTGATGCATTCGTGGCTCGATGAATGATGTGGCACCGGAGCCGAATGAGTTATCTATGTGAGTGCTCATACCTTGGCAGGTAAGAAAGATTGAAAGCATTAAGCTAAATGCCAGGGAGAGAGATTCGAGTCTGTGTACTTCGCTCAGCATCTGATGTGAGCCAGGAGCAAGCACATCTCGGGGTGGAACAGCAGCCTTGTGTCTGAGCACAGCTCGTGCAGGGGACATCTCACCCTCTGCCCAGGCTCTCCTGAGCTTTCCCTGCCCATCTCTTCCCCTCACTCGCCTGAAGACTTTTCTTTCCGTTTCCTTCAATTACAAGCTCTTAAAAGCAAAGACTTTCTTCCTGAGGTTTGTGGCAACCCAGGAGTATCACCAGGGCAGCAAAAGTTTTGGCAATGAACCTGTTTATAAAGCACATTCTGTAAATTTTTTATTTAACTGCCTTATCTCTGATTCCTTCACAGAGATGAGTGATTTTTGCTTCCACTTTTAAATCACAGGTCCTTGCTCTTGGAAAACTCTCTGGCTGAGTACTCTTTAAATGCTAAGAGCAAAAATCTATGACTTTATAAAATAGCCTCAATTTAAGAAATGAAGAATAATTCTCAGAGGACTGGAGGGGACAGATTTAGTTTATTGATATCTCAGCCAACTCTTCCACATTGCTTCGGCAACTGCCACCAGGGAATGAAAATTCACCGATAGCTTCAGCCCTGTCTGCCACGGCGCAGGAAATAAGTGTGAAGCCTGAGCGGTGATTGCTGGAGAGTGTTTAATAGGAGATTACAACAGGAGCCGGGAGCCATCCAGGAGCAGAAACACTGCCCAGACTCAGCCAGGGGAGCTGAGGGGGGGCTGCGGTGCGAGAACGAGAAACCCTCTGGGCAAAGGTGGCCCGAGCTCCTTTGTGATGGGGAAAGGTCTGCTTGGACAACCTGAAATGTCAGCGTTTGGATCCTGCTGGGGTGACCGACACATGTCAATGTGCTGCCAGAATCGCTGGGGTTGAGCTGAGCCGTCCCAGCAACGCGTCCTCAGACAAAAGGGCTTGTCTGGACCCATCCCTGGCACTTATGTCCCCAGAGAAAAATCATTGCAATCTATTTTCAGTTTCCTTTTCCCACAGAAAAGCCTTAGGTGAAAGGCGGGTTTCAGACTGACTTTTTTGTGAGGGGACGAGAGTGTTAGAGGCTCAGACCTAGAACAAGACCTAGACCTCAAGCGATTCCTGGGGATGTAGATTTAAGGACATTTTGTCCACAGGGAGAGACAGGACCTGCAACTGCTCTTGCTGAGCATGGGGAGGGGGAGCTTGGTGTCCCACAGCCCAGTGATTCAACCAGCAAATACCATTTTAAAGCTGAAAACAAGAGATTTAAAAAAATAAGAAATCTGGGAAGAAAACCACCCCCCATCTTTTTCACTCTGTTGTCCACAGCCCGTCTCACTCTCATGAGTTTTAACTTTTTAAAGATTATTCTGAGAACATGCATGCATCTCTCTGTGGAAAATAGCAATTATTATGTGCTACGGGGTTCTACCCATCATTACTTCTGTATAAGCAGGCATGGTAAAGCTATTTCATTCAGCCTAGCAAATTAAATGAGCCCAGTTGCTGGAATGCAGAGCAGCGGCGTGATGAATGACATACCAGGTGAACCCTACCAAGGGATTAAAGAAAACTTCCAAGTCATTTACAAAAAGGTAGAGCACCATTTATTTGCTCGGCACCATATAATTACAAGTAATCTTAAAACTGGAAAGGAAATGAAAGTGAAAAATCAGAACTCTCTTTTGTCCTGGAAACAAAACAACAAAGAGAAATATTTTCCTTCTCAGCTCATTTTGGTTGCTGTACAAATACAGTCAGTGTGATAAAACTATCTGAACACTGGTGCTGTGCCAAAGATTTCTTCCTGGGTTTAGCTATTTTGATTTGAGTCTGTCACCAGGTTGGATTTTTTAAGAGTCTAAAGGCAGAACAGTCTCATCATTGCCTAATGTTACACAAAGTCATGGGTGGGGGTGAGAAAATGCACAGAATAAGTCAAACCACCTTTTATGGTACATGGTGTGAAATTTCCATGGTGTGAAACTTTCATGGTGTGTGCCACCGACTGGGGCAAACACTCTTCCCACCATCAGACAGATGCTGTGAGAATGGCTACGAACCTGCTCTGCTCTCCCCAAAAGGGGATGCACAGAAAGGGCTCAGACAGCATTACAGCACGCAGCTAAAGCCCTGTAAGATTAGCTAGTGCTAATCACACTAAACCCAGGGTTTAAAGTGAATTCATGCTCTAAGTCCTGCTTAAGAGGTTATGCAGCATAACAAAGCTGCTTTTTATGCAAAGGGAAGGCAGATACAAGGGGAGATGGATATGCTATTTATGACCACTGTGAACTCCCATTTCCATTTAACAAGGGCTTAACTCAAAACCAAGATTCCAATCTTTCTGGATTTTCAAATTTAGACTTCACAACAGGTCCTGAAAGTTTGACAGCTTGTAAATGAGGTTTAATGATGAATCAATGTTGCAGCTTAGCGCAGTTATAGTCAATTTCAAGAGTACCACTTGGTTGTTCAGCAGGTTCCTGGCAAAACTGACCTGGTTCTTGGTAACGAGGTCTTGCTGCTTCGTGCCTTGTTGGCCCAGATGGTGGGAGAGATCATCCCTCCCCAATACACTGCTGCAAACACACTCACCCATCTCTCCGTGCCAGCCTGAATTAGTACCGCTTCCCTTTTTTAATTAAAAGGTTTTGACCAGTGTTTTGCCAAAGTCTGCATACCTACATCAAATAAACTTGTAATATATAATAGAAATTAGGTCTACAAGGTCTGTTTCCCACCAGTCCTAGCTGACTGGCGTTGGCCGTGCTACCCTCCATTAACTCTTCATTAGA
>JAOXNO010000070.1:6041691-6062742 GCA_028565335.1 Limnodromus scolopaceus
TCTTGTTTTGGACCAGGCAGAAATACCTGAACAAACAATCCCTTTTGGTAATATTTTAATCTTATCTTTCTACTCAGAAATTCAGAGGGGCAGAAAAGGGACAGAAAAAGCAAACAGTCGTTTTAAACCTTAGCTAAAGGGTGGTTTCAGTCAAAGAAACCTTTCATTACATTTTAAAAGCTCTCCAACAATAACACGTATTCTAATGCTATAATGAGCACCACCAGCAGTCATCGTCATCACCAACATGCACTGAAATTAACTGCCTTTTCATCAAGTTCAGGTATCTCATTTCATCATTCATAAATTTTCATTTTCCACATGCAGAATTCCTTCCTTAGCATCCGATTAACTTCACACTTGCTTGCTGGGTTTTATCCCAGTTCCACTTGCAGAGGCTGGGGACCGTGCTGTGTTTCATGGCTTTGGAGTGGGGAGGTTTGAAAGTCTCATGGGAAGAGCAAGTCATTTATCTTGAAATGACCTATTGTAAACAAACGGGTCACACACTCAGCCTTGTGGTGAGATTTCTGCTTTGCGAGCATTTTGCAAGAAGTGTCAGAAGCATGAAAACAATTTACATTTTTCTACTTATTGCCGCAAGCTTTTCAAAGTCATGAAATGTTTCGAAATGAACCCAAGCTAGAAGCAGAGCCAAAGAAGCTGAACTGAAAAAGATGCTTTGAGAGAGGGAGGGCCGAGACCATCTTCTTTTCCTCAAGTGAAACATTTACAGACTTCAAAGTTTCTAAAGATGTGAGACCAGTTTTCCTCCCAGCCATTAGAATGTCTGTGTGTCTATCATCTGTCATCATCTCTGGGTTTTTCTACCCGATAGGAAAAACAAGATTTCTGAATTGAACCAGGTTGTGATTTGCAGGTTCCCCGTACAGAAGACAAAGACAATAATTTATACTTCCAGTTTTAATCTGTTGCTTTCGGGATGCTCCTGTCCATCTCTAGAGAGGCGTTGTGAAGGATGACCAAGGAGGAACGTACTCGGTTTTGCAGCCTCGGGGCATTTGATGCGGGACTAATGCATCATTTCAGGCACTAACGAGCGTGTCGGATCCTGGTGGGAAGGAGGATGGATGTCCCTCCTGTGCGGGGATGTGAATGATGTGCAGGAGAGGGAGCCTCCCAGCCTGTGCTCTGGTGAGTCATGAGCAGAGCAGAGCAAAGCCGAGTTTGCTGTCTTCCCAAGAAGATAACCCTGCGCAGCTGAAGTCAAATCCGTCATTGTCACATTTGACAAAATAAGGTCACAATAATTATCTTTAAGAGAAGAAACAAATGGCTGAAAACAACCTCTCGCTTTACCTCATGGGTCTATATTCTGAGCTTCATCGGTTTTGTATCTTTCTTTTTAGGGTGTCAGATTTTACTTCCCCGCTTCGCCCCCCATGAGTTCTATTTGCTTCTCCTCTGAAAACTTGGCTCAAATCATTCTTTTTTCTGGATTAACATGATCTTATTATAAGGAAATCCTTACCAGGTTTGTTTCCTTTCGGGTTGCACATTTGATTTCTGTGGGTTGGGGTTTTTTCTTCACCTGCTCTCCAGTTTTGTGCTGGATATCTTCCAAACATAATCCCATACTGCTGAATTCATTCTCCTTTTCTTGCAGTCTTCTCAGACTCCTTTCTCTCCATCTCTTTCCTTCTTCTCCTGGCCTTTCTTGTCCGTTATGAGCAGATTGCAAATCTGAAACTCCGTTTATTCGCATACATCATTAAGGTTTCACTTAACCACAGATATTGCAACCAAATGCAGGTCTTTGCCACTTTAGTGAACTAGCTTCACTAACTTTTTGAATGGAAATGTAGCAGGGGGGGGTGTCAGCTCTAGGATGCCCTGAATTGACTGGAGTGTTGCATCATTTGCTTCATTTTTTTCCCTAAATGCAATTTCTAGCCAATAACTTGAGTAATTGTTCTTCATGAATCATGCAAGTGGCCACGATTTCTTCAACGGCTGCTTGGATTACAGTAATGTAAAATGTGCACAACCCGAACACTGATTTTTCACCCAGAATTTTTTTTTTTTCCTTAAGTCACTTCTAAAAATAGGGAAGTCATTCATCTTGGGGAGAATAATGGCCTATAAAAATGTAAAGTAATTTCTTCATATTTATGAATCCTTTCCCTTCCGCCCATTATGAATACCCCTCTTAATGAATGCTCTTTCTCCTTCATGAAGGTATTATGAGCAATTATGTCCTCTGGTTTTAATGTTCTGATAATGTAATCCAATGGCCTATACATTATCCCCAGGTTATTGACAACCCACACTCCTGAGAAGAGCTAAATAGATTTTAGTTCCACAGAGGATATATTGGCCCTGACAGCCACAGACTCCAAGTGACCATGGGGTCTTCTTTAGACCATTATATATATGCACAAGCTTTAATTACAGCAGAGGAGAACCCAAAAACATTATATGGACCCCAAATGCTCTCTGTGGTGCAGAACTTTCTGTTCTGGTCACGTATGGGTTGGTTATTTATGACCTGCTGTCCATTTAGACTTGCTTTGCTTTTCTGTTCCTGTTTGGCAGCACAAAGATGGCTTAAGAAGTGAATGAAAATTAAAAAGGACTTAATGAAAATGAAATTCAGGCCCTGAACACTGATATAAAAGGAGTATTAATCCCTCCTCAGACTTGTACCTGGAATGAGGTACAATTATGAATAGAAAGATCATTTCAAGTTATGACAGATTTGATGAAAGAACTTTCACTGCTGTTAGAAGAAAAGTTATTACGCTGCTGCTAATAAGTATTCATCGGGTTTCCAGGGAGCTGGATTACACCAAGTAATAAAAGGTGTGAAAGACAGTTCTTTTGGGGCAGGTAAGAACTAGAAGAAAGCATCTCCCAAGAATGCCAGTACAATCCAAGTACCTTGCCCCGTACTGACACTTTTTTATTTTTTTTTTTCATATTTTCTCAACTGATCCATTTTGTGCCCAGTGAAGCCTTTGTAGAGCTCCAAGGCAGAATTCCCTCCCTCCCTCTGCAGGTAGGGCCTGTGTGTTCATCGAACAGTTTCTGAAAGCCCAGGCCATCTCGCTGCTACCTTCCCAAACTATTCCAGGAATTAACGCTGGTAGAAGAGGAGCTGTAAAAGCTGTTCCCAGCCTGAGGTCAACAAGAGTCCATCTAACTAATTGGACTTTGGATAAGAACCAAAAGGCATCGGTCCAAAATCTGTCTTGCATGAAACACCACTGCAATCAGTAGAACGACACTAATTACATAAGGTATGAGGAGGCAGTTGCCTGTCCCCGGCTCCCTAGGAAGGGGGCTGATGGGGAGCTAGAGAAAACTCACCTCCTTTGCGCCACCTGAAACATTTTCTCTCTGTTCATTTCACCCAGTGTTCAGGGCCTTTGGAGCTCTCCAGTAGTGGATGAAAAATGTAACAGATGATCTCAAAAACTAATGTTTGTGCAAAGCAAATCCCAGTACAGTCTGTTTGTTGCAGCTATTTGGGTTTCCTTTCTGCACACTGGAAAATAGAAATGGGAAGTGTACACAGAAATTTTGCTAGGAACAGCACGTGGATATGGTTAAAACCAGGCAGCGAGTGTGCTTTGAGCAGAGCTTGCTATGACAGCTTTAAGCAACTCAGCCTTAGCTTCCCATCTCAGCAGGCTTTTTTTTTTCTTTTGTTTACCTGGTGTCTCTTGTCAGATATTTCAACTGTAGGTAATGAGAGACAGGGATTGCCTTTTCCGTTGCTTGTATACAGTACGCAGTGGGGCGCCCTTCCTACCTGGAGTCTCCTGGTGCCATTACAAGATAAGCTAATAATTAATCAGAAGAAATGCACCTTGCGGTAACATTACCAGATGGCCCATCAGAAGCTCTGACTTGAATCACCATGTTAATCATTTCTGTTCCTTTGCTCAGTCCAGCTGGCTCCACCGAAGATGAGCAAGATGAAGATATTTCTTCTGCTTTTGATGTCCACTATGAATGTCAGTGCCGTGCTGGAAAAGGGTCTGCCAAGACGGGAACCACGGCGCCTCTCGTGTGTGCGGTGCTGTGGGCCATCAGAGCAGCCTGTCTCCATCATCTCCTCGCGATACACAAGGATGAGCAGTGACCCTGCCTATTCGGTACCCAAAGTCCAGCCCACTATAGATATCACCATCCTCAAAGGTGGGTAAAGCTGACTACCATGACAACAACTTTTATCTTACATGCTGACCCTCATTTTGCAAGCTGTGCTCCTCCCTACACCAAGAAACTCATCTACTTTAATTACCCAAAAGAAGGTGAAGGGGTGACGTGGCACAGGCTGTAAATGTGAGAAGAGTTGACAAAAGGCTCTAATCCATCAAAAAACAGAATCACTGGAAGCTCGAGTTAGGTCACACTAAAAATGAGATGCAAATGTTATCACAGAATTCCTAAATGGTAGAGTTAGAAAGCAGGAAAAACTCTCAGGCCCTTTTTCCATTTCACATTTTTTGTCTCCATAAGGCAGGCAAACAAAAATTAAGCATATAATACAGGAGACGTACCAGAGAGTCCTGCAGAGCAGATGAACCCAACCACCTCTCCTATGCCCAAAGCAGACCTTAGCAGAATCAATAACTTTTCTTGCCCTAACCTCTGCACAGAGGTGCTGGGTTCACGACTACTGGATTCACGCAACCACTCCGGTGAGGTCATGGAGTTTCATTATCGATCATTACCACCACAAGGTCAGTGGGGCCAAGCTTTCGGCTGGGATTTTTAACCTTCTGAGAATTAGGAGGATGCTGGTGTCTGACCAATGCTTCCAGATATCAGTACTGGGAAAACAGCATTTTAGCAGCTGCTTTCCTCGTTGTCTCCAGCAAGGATGAGTCTGCAGGTTGGGCTTCGCATGTTTGTGTTTGACGAGGTTCTTCCTTTATGCTCGCAGGTGAGAAAGGTGAAATGGGAGAGAAAGGGTACCCTGGACCAGTTGGGAAGGAAGGAGAAAGAGGTTTACGTGGCTTTAATGGACGGAAGGGGCAGAAAGGCCAGCCTGGCCCGCAAGGCCATTCCTGCAAGCAGCTCTATGCTGCTTTCTCGGTGGGTCGGAGAAAACCTCTTCATAGTTCAGACTACTTCCAGCACGTCACTTTTGACACTGAGTTTGTGAACCTCTACAAGCACTTCAACATGTTCTCGGGGAAGTTCTTCTGCTATGTGGCAGGAATCTACTACTTCAGCCTCAACGTCCACACCTGGAACTTCAAGGAGACCTACCTGCACTTGATGAAGAATGAGAAAGAGGTGGCCATCCTCTATGCCCAGCCGAGTGATCGGAGCATCATGCAGAGTCAGAGCCTGATGCTGGACCTGCAGGAAGGAGAGGAGGTCTGGGTGAGGATGTTCAAGCGGGAGCGAGAAAATGCCATTTATAGTGAGGAGTCTGATGTTTACATCATCTTCAATGGCCATTTAATTAAGCCAGCCATAGAGTAGCCATTCATCAGCTTTAGGCTCAAAGCTTTGGTAGATATATTAGTGTCTTCCCTCTTAGAAATGCGTATGTCTAGTTCCACTAGGAAGGATTACAGGCCTCCAGGCCTGCTGACAGGGTTGTCTGTCCATGCCAAGGACACCTGTGTGGATGGAGGTGACTGTGCTTCAAGATGATGCAAGCTACACAAGTATTGAGAAGGCTTTAGCCCTTATGTGCCCCAGAGAAGAACACAGAAGGCCCCAATTCTGCAGCCTTGTATAGATCCCCAGTAACATCTCTGAAGAGCTTACCAAGTTGGTAGCAAAAATCTAACCTCTTTGCTTTAGAGAAGACGTTTTAATTATATCTAAGGGTCATCTTCAGCTACCAGTGACCTGGGTGCTAGTTAAGGAATGTCATTACTCCTACAACAACACTTCGGGATCTTTGCAGTGTGCAGTGCTGCTAACAAGAGCCCACACTTGCCAGCACCTACACCAGGTCTGCTCCACTCACGTAGGCAAGAATGCACCAACGTTAAGAACAATATTTTGCACAGTACATTTACCCTAAAGTACGGTTTTGTTCCATTTCATGTAATATAACATTCTGAGAGCATAATGCTAGAATTAGATAAATAGCAGCATATCGATCTGCCAAAGCTTTTTCAGAGGCACGGAGTTTTAAGTACAGCTGTAGCCACGCGCTGTAACTTTGCGAGAGTTCTGTACTGAGAGCAATACTTATCACGTAAGAACATCCAACATGGCTGGGAATGTGTGTCTTTCCTATTTTAAGGAAAATGGTGGGTCCTGCCATAGGGTCCAATTTCAGCGTGTTCATTGCCGAGCTGGAATTTGAGGCCATGCTCACATCTGAAAATTACCATCTTACAGCACCCTCATTTCTGGAAAATGGAGAAGAAAACTGGAAAGAAAAAAGGTGCTTTACTACATGCAGTGATATTTTAGGGGGTTTGGTTTCTTTTTCCTAAAGTATTATTGACACAACAGTAGAAAGGTACAAACAGCAGGAAGAAACATCGTTTTTCCCAGTTCCTTCTTGCCCATTCCCCCAGTGTCTTGTTTGCATCCTGAGCCATTTGTATGAAGGCTACATGTAAAGTTCTTGCCCGGCAAACTGCTTCAGTGCTGTACCTTGCCTGTCCACAGATGTTTGGAAAATTAGCTGAAATAAAGATACTGCTTTGAGTACCCTGGTTTTGTTTGTCTTATCTCCAAACCTTTTCACAGTATAGGGCTGAAAGCACTAGACCAAAGATCCAGTTCCATATAACTGTCTCAGGTGGCAATTTTAGAAACTTTAATACCAAAGGGCCCCAGAACTGAGAGCAGACTGATACCAAGTCCTCCCCTTGCAGACCAGTCAACGGCCATCATCAAGTATCAGGATGGAGAGACAGAGAAGTCAATGACCCTTTGCTGAAAAATAAATACCAGACCTTTGAGATCTCACAATCTTCATGAAGACAGGAGCTTTTAAGTAGCCTATCTGCTGTGTAAATGCATGATGAAAATGGGTCTACAAGCCTGTACATCACATCTGCTCCTGCTCCCAACACAGCCTGCAACCCTGAAAAGGAAAAGTGGGAAACTCACATAGCTTTTAAAAATAACTCCCAGGGGCATATTATGCAAATCCTCCACTGACCTGCTCTCAGCTGTCCCAGTTGCTTTGGTCAGGCCATTGCATAGCATTTCCTTCCCACTTTCCTTCTAAAAAAGCTTCCCAATCAGCTGCTTCCATTACGATGATGGTAAAAGCCCTAACGGCTGCGTTGCTTATTTGCAGCACGCCACTTAGTACTGAGAGCTCTAACGGGGAGATGCCAGCCCTGAGAAAACACATGCGCAAGCAGGAACCTTTCCACTGCACTGGAGTCAGTGAAGGCATTTGCAGGCTGTTTTTCCCAGCCATGTACCACATTTGAGAGCTCAAAAATCTGTCTTTTTTTTTTTTTTTTTCCCCCCTTCCTTTGTCCCTGGCTTGGAATCATTCCCAACCCAGACTTAGATTTTGCAGCTGCAGAAAGTCATACTCCGGGTGCAGGGTACCACAAGCAAAGGACCACGCGAGATGTCTGTGGTGGAGCAGGGATTATTCGCCGAGGCTGATGCGGTCCAGGGGCTGTCTAACATTCCTCACATATTGAACAGTTTCACCGCAGCTTCGGCTCGCTCCCGTCTGCGGTTCGCTGCATTGACTATAATTAAAAAGAAAAAAAAAAAAAAAAGATCCAGCCCTCTTAAAATGTCATGCCCAGCTGGAGTTATTGACAGTGCTTAATCCAGCGCTGGAAAAAAACACATCCAGAATGTGTTTATGTTCAATCCTCACTGATTTTGGAGAAGTTACTTTCTACCAGGAAGCAAGCAAAAATCCATCCATCTATATCACCATATATGCATAGCTCCGTAACACCGGACACACAGTCAGAGACAGTCTGATTATTGAAACAATAGAACACATTCAAAATGCTCATGACTGATATGCAAGAGGCATAAGCAGGTAAATCGTTAAAGCTGCATTGGTTTCAGGTGCAGAATAACCTTTCAAATAATAAAAAAGGTTATTGAGCTGCCTACATTATTCAAATCAGTCATTTATAGCATCAAAGAACTCAAAGTCTCAACCTTCTGAGTCCTTTGGGGGGAAAAAAGATGCAATATCTAAAAAGTATAATGTATAAAGACATTCGTCCTGCCACCTTTTGAATGCATCCCTCAGTTTTTTCCAACTTCAAGGGCTGGGACAAGCATCCCTGTTTAGAGAAGTTTAATGAGCCAAATCCAAAGCACAAATATTTGAGATCTGCTCATCAACATACAGGCAGCTTGCCAGGGCCTCTCTTATAGGAACAGAATTTAAATCCCTTTTTTCCAGCAGTATGTGGCTTGGAGAACTAAACTTTGAAAAAGCTTTTTAAGTTCTCTTTTGAAGAGAAAAAAACAGAGGATTTAAGTGCTGAAATCTAAATTAAAAGGAAAAAAACTTCATTTGTATTTATTTTTCAAATTATTTCCCTAAATTGGCACTTTGTATTTTATGCTTTGAAATAAGTCAACAGGGATCTGTCAGAGTATTTTTTTCCAAATCCTTCAGTGAAGAGTATTACACAGAAATGACAAAACCGCCTCAGCTGCCATAAATCCCAGTGCATTTTATTAAGAAACATTAGCTCTCCTGTAGGTCTCATCCCAGGATCCTCGTGGAAGATGAAGCCCCACAAGGTATAAGGCACCAATAAACCAATTTGCCAAAATAACCTTACCTGTTCTTTGGGCAGGGCCAGAAATAGGGGAAGCAGAGGAACCCATTTAGATCATATCCAAGGAGCTGTAAATGGAGAATAGGAGCCCTCTATAACTGAAAGATTATGGAAAACATCAGATGGGAAGCACATACCCCCCAAAAATCTCCTTTGGTTGGCATAGGAAGTTAAAATAGACTGTAATACAACATACCCTTTGTTTTCTGACTGCAAATCTGTATGAGACTTACACTTACTAGCCCAAATTTTGATAATAGAGAGGAGATAAACTCATCTAAAATCCTCTCTTTCATTTCTTTAGCATCAGAGCCCCAGAAAAGCATCTCACAATGAGAGAGTGTGCTGGGACAGCATCTGTCCTTGTCCCAGAAAACGTGATGAATGGAAAAGAGCAAGCAAACGACCTGCCCATATCCACTGGGGGTAGGGCAAGATTTATGTTCAATACAAGGAAAAAACACTTCAAGTAGAAGGAGAATGAGACTCTGCAAGTGAGCACAGAAGACAAGCTCTCCATCCCAGGAAGTGGGTTCCTGGGGTTCTATCTGCCCCATTGAATCCTGCACTTAAGTCTGTCTTATGACTTCCAAATGTGCTCATTCCCTTCTTTACATGATCACACTAAATGAAGCATTGCATTCTGAGTTACAAGATCTCTGCAGAATCCTTACTCAGTTGCATAATTGCTCTACAACTTGTTTTTGCTCATTTTTCTTCTGTTCTTACCCCTGTAGGTATAAAAACAAAACAAAAAATCCTCATACTTGCAGGCTTAACCTAAAAACACCACTTCTCTAAGTTCAAACACAGAAGCATCTACCTCTTAACAGAGCCTGACCTTCTTTTCTCTGGAAGCTTAAAAATAGTACAGATTTTCCTTCCCCTCTCCTTTCCTTTTCCTGAAGCAAAATTTAGGGGTGGTGCTTGAACTCCTCTTTATATGGAGAAGCAGCAAATTACTTGGGAGCCCACCTGAGTCTGCCTTAATAAGTTGAGGGTCTATATAAGGCAGCAGTAAAGTCTAGGGCACCTTATAGATCTGCTGGGAGAGGTGAGTTTCATGTTGAGTTTAATGAGTGAGGTGCTTGGGAAAATTATAGATGCTTTTTTTTTGCCTTAATTTTTAATAGGAGATTAGAAGAAGCACTATATTTCTCAGTGCTCTGAATGCATTTATGTCTTCTCTGTTGCCTGTGGTGAACTGCAGCAGTACTGAGTGCAAGGGTGGTGTTACAAAGACCCTTCTTGGGTCCTATTGCTAGTCCTGCAACTTTTTCACTGACCTAGCAAAACACTTTGCTTTTAAAGAATTTAATGCTTTTTCATGAAGTCTTTAAATAATGCTACAACTACTCAAAAGTACTTTCTTGAAAGAGGTGTTAAAGGGCTTATAATACTGGCTGTGACAACCAACTAGTGCTTAGGCTAATAGGTCTTACAGTGCTATGGGAGCTCATTATACCTGGCAGAGCTTGTGACTGGGCTGGTGCTTAGTGTTCTTGATGCCAAATGGCATAAAAGAAACTAAAGCCTCTGTGTGCTCCGTGTTTTCTCTCTTAATTATTTAGTTCTTGTATGCTTGCTCCTGGTCCAACCCTGCTGCTCTGGACTGTCAGCTCTGTCTAAGTTGATTAAACTTCTGAACTAGTTCGTTGACTCTCTGAGACTGTTCTTGTGAGCTGTGAAGCAAGTCATTGGCTTTAAGAGAGCCCTTCTTATAGCACTTTATAATTCTCAATAATTAGAGCAGCAGGTGAAGACTAAGTCTTCATCTTGCTGTCGGTTTAGCACTGAATCTGAAGCACAGTTAATTGCCTTGCTTGCACCCCTGTGATGGGAATGAGTAGTCAAAGCCAGGTGAGAAGGCCCTGAGAGGACTGATACTGTGTCTGTCCCTCAACTAAAGCAATCTGGCTCCTGTACTCTCTCCTACTCACCATGGGCTTGTGGTATCCTGGAGAGAGGATGTGCTCATCCTGCTGCTGCTCCCTGCTTTACAGCAGCTCTCTGAGCCAGGCTTAGGGTTGCTAAGTCTGAAATCTTGCTCTCTGCTCAGTCTTTCAACTGTACTCTTCAAAGATAGCCCAATTCGTTGAATTGATTTCAGCAATAAGCCATCCCTTAGTAACTGCTGTAATCACAGTTCTTTTCTGGCTCTTCATAAGCTTAGTAAGGGCTGTGAGCTCGAGTGAATCAGGCTTTTCCCAGCCAAACGAGACTGGTAAAATCCCTGTTCTGCCAACTTTCACTCCAAATGTTAAATTCCCCTAAATTCTAGCTCTTCGTGTGTTTTTTTTTCTGCCTGTAAATAGTCAGAATGGGACCTGACAGCTAACATGCTTCTCCTCAGCAGCAGTTTAGTGTTGCTCCTTTGATCCCATGTTGGACACGCTGTGATCGGTTGGGCTGTGCAGGCACCAAGCATTTCGCTCTGTGGATGTGCCAGGCACTTTTGGAAGTCCTGAAACCTCTCCTCAGGTAACTATGTCTTAAAAGCAGTAAGCACATAAAAACTAAAACCCGAAAAATTCTTCCTGAGCGTGTCCGGGGACGTGTGAGAAAGTCTATGGTGCCTCTTGGAGCTGCCGGCGTGCAGCACCTCTGATGCTTGGGGCTTAAATACCAGCTGCTCGGTAGATTAACTAATTGCAATTGTAATTAATTGCAAACACATCTTGCCATACCGTGCCTCGCTGCGTCCTGCCTGCTCTGCTTATAGTTGCTCCACTGAGGGGTATCCAACCGATCCTGCATTCCCCTCTTCTCCCAGCCTTGTTTTGGCCAGGGAGGCTGTTTCTGGTGAGGTTTCATCCCTCTTCGCTTTCTGGAAGCATCTTTCTCTGTGGGTCAGGGTAAGAACAAAAGGAACCTCTGCCTTCGGCAAACTGCTTTCTTCCTCTCAATAAGGAAACTTTTATTTTATAGCAGGAACCGGCAGATAATATCAATGCAGATAAGGAAACCAGGCAACAAATAAAGCTAATGGGTTGCATTTGGATGAGTTGAATGGGACTTAATGATTCTAGTAAGAACCTATCCACTAAGAAAGATTTGAAGTAGCAGATAAAACGCAGCAGATAGAATAGGAAAGTGTTAAAACAAATAGAAACCACTTATAAACCAGGCAGCAATACATAGCTAAAAGGCTTGAGACTTTGGCCCCGACAAGCTATGCCGACATCGGTGACTTCCCCACTCTTGCCCTTTAGTTTATTTGGTTAGGAGGCTGGGAATGGTGTTTCCCAAACCACTGGGCTGTGTCTCCAGGCAGAGCAGCCAGGGGTGCCCCAGGATGGCTGGGGAGCCCCCCCATGCTCTCCCCAAAGAGTTGCTCAGGGAGAGGTAGGAGAGGGCAGGGGTTTCCCTGTTCTTGCCCCCTGCTGTGCACCATGGCTGCCCCTGCCAAAGCCCGCGGGTGCCTCTTCCTCCCTCTGCACCTGCATTTTCCATGGCTGTTTTAGCTTTCATGGCTAAGGTTCAAGCAGCAGCACCTGGAAACTGTGAAGCTGTGTGCTCTCTCTGCCAGCTCACGTTCACCGGCTCTCGGCACCTTTTCTTTGCCTAATTTTGTGAGATTTTATATGCCTTCTGCCTAACGAGGTCTTCGGTTAGAAGTCCCTGGGTGAAAGAATTCGGGAACTGTGACTGTAGCGGGGTAGGACCTATCTTCTAGTGGGCAAAGCCCAGAGCTGGTTATTTGCATCCTTGCAGAGCTGGATTTGGCCACAGCAGCAATGTGGGCAGAGCTTTATCCCCTCTGGCTGCAGCTCAGGGACTGGCAAACAGGGCGGATGAGCTGGTGGAGCCCCTCTGGTGCTGCGGAGGCTTTGCTTCCCTTCTCCCAAATCAAGGCAAGTTTTCTTGACAGCAGCTGCGCTTCACGCTCCAGCCAAAAGCTGCTGCAGAGGATGTGGGCACCCTGGCAATTGCTGCCATACATTGGGCATGACAACTTAATGCTATTTGCAACTCCTTTCTTCCAGGGAAAATTGCATTAAAGCTAACTCAAGAAGAAATTGCTTCCTCCCTCCGTCGTGGGGGCAGCAGACACGTTTTTGCTGGCTCAGGGACCTGAATGCTGCAGTGTGAGCAAGTGGCCCATCTCCTCTTGCCTTTGCCACCGAAAGGGCTTTGAAGGAGCAAAACTTGTGTTGCAGGAAACAGGAATTGCCACTGCGTTTGGTGTTTTGTTAATGCAAAATGCCAGCACTGCACGGCTGCCTGCCTGTACCCAGGGAAACACATCACCCCGTTTCCAAGCAAGGAAGAATGCAAATCAATTACTCGACAAGGTCATTCATCCCCCTGTTTCTCTCTCTGTGCTTTTCATCCCTTTTCCAGGCGGAATTCTGACTCTCCCGTTGATTGAAAAGGCACCTGTACGGTGAAGTGTAAATCATATGCTGCTGTGTAGGCATTAGCATCCAGGGAATTAAAGTGCCTGCCCGGTTTTGGGGGTGCTCTTATTTGCGGTGCCAGGACCCATCTGAATTGATCAGAATTTCTCTGAAGTGGCCTTGGCAGGGGTCCCCATCATTTTTGATTTCTGTCTTGGGTAAAATCAAGGAGGGAAAAACTCAGAAAGTGCTCCAGAGGGGAGGAAAATGCCCAAACTTTCAAACTTCAGTAAAAAGCTTTGAAAACACACAGCTGTGAAAAAATGCAGGTTCTGGCCCTGGAACCTGTTCCTCTCCATAGGAAATGCTCCCTCAGACCACACTAATGGCAGTTGTTCCCCAGGGTGGAGAAATAAGCTGGCAGCAGCATAACACTGCCGCGGTGATCCTCGCTATGTGCAAGACTTGTCTGCTATTTTTAAGATCCAACAAACAACAAAAGGAACTGCTGGAATAGGTGATGTGGATGCCAGCTCCTCCTTGCTCTCTCCTGCCATGCTTTCTGTGCCCATTTGGCAGCAGTGCTGCATGTCTTGGCTTTATTATACATTGCAGACAGAGAGTGAGCCTTGCTGCTCTCCTGGGAATGGAAATACAGGGATGGGAGGAGTAAGTAATGCAGGAAACATGAAAAAACCTACCAGGTACATTTAATTTTGGATGCTACAACAAGCACATTGAGTCACAGAGGTTCCTTGCATAACCTTTGCAACCTGAGCAGCTATGTATTAAATTATCTCATTAAGAAACAGAAGAGCTTAATGCTCTGAGGACCCAAAGTAAAAGCAGATAAGTGCCAAGAAAGGGTATTGGTGCACTCAGGATTTCGGCAAGGGCTCCTCCCCAGCTCTGCTCCCATTTCTGGAGGCTGAGGGAATGGCTGGGGCAGGTTACACAGCTAAAATATTTGGAGAAGTTGTGACTCAACCCAATATAATCCCTAGTTGCTCTCCTAGATATATCTGAGGAAGGAAGTAAAATTGAGCAGACAGTGGGAACCTGGCCTGAATTCAGCAAATTGATGGAGCCTGGGTGGTAGAGCCAGCACTGATCAGACCTGGCCCGTTATTGGAGGTAATTCAAGTTATTGTGTCCTGGAGACTTCAGATATTTAGTGACAGGTCTCCTAATGGTTTGCACATTAGCAAATGTTTGATCATCAGTGTCTCTGGTGCGGTTGTATTTTGTGCTCAGTATCTCCCAGTGCCGGGATGTTTCACCTTGGATGATTCTGAAGTGGAGCAAATAGCGTTTATTTGGTATATTAACCTCATCTAATTGAGTCTCTCTGCTCATTAAGAATAGCAGTTACAATTTATTAGCCATAAAACTGCTAACCACATTTGCTTAATTACTGGCGATGTCATTTGTTAGGGGCTTTGGGGAAGAAAGCAGTGGGTGTTCGGAGCTGACAGATACACATACTCTGACAAGCCAAAAAGCTCCGTCCCCGCTGAGGCTCTGGGCAAAGCAGTTCACCCACTTCAAGCAGTTTGTAAGGTTCTTCTGCCCACGCAAAGTGATTTAGTCTCTCGGGACTCACTGCCTTCATGGAGATTTGGGTGGCTGAAAGTCAATCGGCAGCATCTCGGGACAACCCTGTGGTGGGCAGGATAGATAATAACCAGGTGGTCTGTCCCCAGACTCAGCAGTGGCACAGGCATCCCTCGCATCTTTCCATGGCTTGGTCACCAGCGGCAGGAGCTGTTGTCTCGGGTGCGTTGGGCTGTTTCACCCGTGAGAAGCTGAACAAGCTGTGATGACACCACAGGCTGAACCTACAGCGCTGCAACCACCTCTGAATTACTGCACTGACTCATGGCCTGGCTCTTTGCTAGACCAGTGAAAAGGAAAATACCAAAAGCTTTTATTATCAGGTGGCATTCGTCAGAGACAGAATGGCTTGCGAGTCAAGTATTAGGTCTTTAAAATGCAAAAAGAGCCGTGGCACTCGATATAAAATTCCACAAATGCTTTTAGCTTCACACTGAACAATACCCTGTGGCACTAGATAAAATATTGTTCCAAAATGATTTATGAGTTGAATAGGATCCTGCTATTATGGAAGTTAATTGCAGAATTTGTATCTCTCTGCCTGGGATCTGTTTTGGATCCTCAAGAGGTGCCCTGTAATCTCTTCTCCCCAACTACTGGGTTGCAGCCTCAGCCAGTTGCTGAGTAAAAGGAGCTTGTTTATGCGTTCGCATTTTTAACCAAATTAAATGTAGCACCACTTTTTGTGCGAAGTGGCTTGCGCACAGTAAATCCTGATGCACAAAACTGCTTGAAAAAGGCCCTTGGAGACATTCAGGTGTGATGGAATGTCACACGCCACAGATCAAAGTGGTACTTTCCCAGCATTTTGCTCTGGGAAGAGTTTCTGTCAGGCTTCTTGAACTTGCTGTGATTGTTACTCACTGGAAATGACACTTGCTAAATTGTCAAGTGTCACAAATTTTTGCTTTCATTTCCCTCTGAAATTTAGTTTGACTGGGAAAGCATCAGTGAAAGTCTGCCTATGCAAGCTCCTATTGTGTTCCTCACCTTGATACTTACCCTCATGAGAACTTAGCAATAACAGTGAGTTTTATACTTTATCACTACTAATACTCAGGCCTGTGGTGCATCCAAACAGGACAAAATATTCCAGCTGAAATGATGTCTTTGACGCAAAAGAGGCTACACTGATTTAGTGGTGAAAATACCAAAAAATAGTGTTCAAACTGGACCATTCACAGTGTAATTCATGCTCCCCCGCCCCCCCTCCGTTCGGCTGAGCCCTGCTGACCACAGGGCAGGTTATTCCTCATGCTGATTTGAGCCCAAGTAAGAAGTGCAGGTCTGTGCCAAGCTGTCCTGAGCCTGGTTTAACTGATGCAAGATCAAGAAAGCAGTTCAGCAGCCATTTTTAAGTTTTGCAGAACCTGCATCTTCCCTTTTTTGTTTTTGTCACATTAAAAATTAAATAGCCAATACCTATTGAGAAGCGTCTCACGAAATATGGGCTTTCTGCTCACCTAAAGCCCATGTCTGGACCAGCAGCACCCTCCAGGCTGGGCCAGCTGAGCTGCCACATGGCACATATGTACCCCAAGCCACCAGCCAGGGTCAACTCTTGTGAGGCACTCGTCTGTGTCTCAACCAGACTGGATTTAAACATCTCAGCTATGTCGTACGCATCTCAGTTACCTCTGATGATTTATCACCATCTTCCTCAAACTAAGATCTCCGCAGTCCCACAGTGAATGGGAGAGTTGGCGATGCATGGTCAAAAATATTGAGAATATTGTAGTTTTTTCACCTTGATGTGCTTTGAAATTTTTCAGCATTTTAATTAGACGATTAGGAGCTGCTTCAGCTTTCAAGTTACACCTTTTAAGGGTTGGGGAAGGAGGATGGTTGGAAAAGGGGAAAAAAGGTAGAGAAACAGCTTCGTGTATGGGCTTTTCATACAATTCCATTTTCCACGCTCTTTTTTTCTGTGCTCTCTGGAAATTGCAAATGCTCTTTGCTAAGTGCATCTCTGCCAATGCTGGCTCCTGCTCGCTGAACACTATGGAGGTGTTTTAATATCCTATTGGAAAATTTCTTGAGGGATTCACAAAGGATAAAATCCACCCCCGTGCAGCCAGCCAGCACCAGGTCCATCATTGTGAGACATAAGTGGTTCATAGACTTCATTCTGGCCTTTTGCACAGCAGTGAATTTCACCTAAATGAACTGCCTGAAGTGATTTGAGACTAAATTCATGCTGGTTTTAGCTGGTATCTATCGTGCTGGCTACCGGCATGGCAGAACCTGGTCAACAATCCCAGACTGGGAGGCAGGGTTGATGTTGCCCTGCCAATAAACTTGTCCGTTTCAGGGGTGCAGAAACCCTCTATTCACATTGCTTGGCTTGGTCTGCATGTTCCAGCTCAGCTCCACATTTATATCATGGCTACGACAGGTCAGAAATGTGATACAAGTGCATTTCCCCCACATAAGATTTCACAGGTGTTGGAGAAATCCAACATGGTGACATGAATTTATTCCATGTAAATGACACTCTGCTGCGCTGATCCCTGTCTGGAGTAGTCAGGCACATGCACGCCAGAAAATAAAATATTTGCAAGGCTGAGATGTGAGGCCCATCAGACCTCTGTCTGTCACCTGGCATATGGGACCGGCTTCACACATGTGGGTACAGAAAGCGAACACAGCCTGTGGTGTGAGGCTTAATAGCAGTGCAAACAAGAGAGCAGAATGATTGCATTAATTCTGGAAGCCGCACAATTAATTCCCCCCTGCCCATGGGAGCTACTGTCATCACATCTCTTCAGAGCTGGCATTTCTTCTGGTGACGTGACACTGCTCTGGTGTGTGCTGCCTGTCTTTGTTCTGCTTGTTTGGAGCAGCAGTTCTGCGGAGAAGTCGGGGTGCAACGTGCCCGATCTCTCCTGTTGGGCAGAGCTGTTGCAGCCCCGAAGCCTTAGTGATGGCCATGACTCATACGTGTCAGTCTGAGACTGGTGGGAAGAGCCCACGCGATGCATCACATTATTAATTTGAGTAAACCTGTTTCCATTGATCCCACTCATTATTATTTTGTGGTGGTTACAGGTTCGTGCGCTAGATACCCATGATGGCCACGCATAGACTGAAAGGTGCTGGAGAGATGGTGAACACGGATGACAGACCTGAAGTCTTTGACCTTCTATGTGGTGTTGCTAAGAACCCCTCATCTCCACCTTCTTTTCATTTGTGCTCTCTGGGCATGCTGTTAACTCCGCGGGCAGGGACATAACACAGTGTTATTTCAAATTTCAGGAAGGCGAGAGAATGTCATGCTGGGAAAAGCCAGGAGGGACACAAGTTAATTGACACCTTGGGAGGTAAAATTTTTTTTTCTCCAGACTCTCCACAGAAAAACATTGCGGGACTTTCCCCTGGAGCACTGGCAGGGAAAGCCCAAAAACTTCCTCTGGAGCTTCGAGGTAGGGAAGCTGACAGCAGACGCTCTGGACTAGTGATGGCTGCACACCTGGACCTCCCATCCAAACACTCTTCACTTGCACAAGGAATATAAAACCAGATCCACAGTTTGCACCTCAGACTGCCTGGCAGAGGGACAGCCTGACTGTATGAGAAGGTACACTGAGACACTTGTCCCTAATGGTAATTCCCAGACCACGGCCATGCTGCAGGTCCAGGGCTGTGCTGTGTGTACATTTGCAGCACGGGGGCTGTCGAGTTAAATTCAGATGAAAACTTACTTGTCGGCCTCGCATCACCTAACTTCACATCACCAGAAGACACTGTACACCCTCTATAGCACCCACTTCTTTGAAGGGCTATTGCTTTTCCATTATCCATGTTGGGAAAAAATAACCCACTGCAGCCACTCTGAAGGTTCATCCTAGGAGATGGAGAGTAGGTTAAGGGAAGGGGGCACATCTGATGTTTGGGACAACTCAGAGCTCGAGGTCAGAAACCTGGATAAAGAAGTTAAAAGTTCAAGATCTAGATGGTAAGAGAGCAAGCAGAGAAAGCTTTCACCTTTCATGACTTTTCAGGGAAAGATGAAGAGATACAGAGGATTAAGTGTTACGAGATTACAGCAGGAAAGAGAGAGAGAACACGGAAACCTCAGAGCATCATCCATCTCATAGCAACAAGGCTGGATTTAGATGGAGTTATTCAAACAATACAAAAATGTGCAGGAATAAATGTGACATGAAAACAAAGTGCAGGCTGAGGTGACCAACTGAGACATTTCAGGTAACTGAGATGGTGGAGCTGGATAAGCTGTGCTGGGAACAAACCACAGTAGTATAAAATTATCAACTTTTGCCTTTTTTCTGGTTGCAGAAGGTAATGGGCAATTAGGAGTATCAGGGAAAAGGCACCGTTAGCACATGCTAGAGACATGGCCTTGCAATTTTTAAGGATGTCGCTGCATGTATCAAGGCTGTGAGAGGACCATGCATCACAGGAAACATTTGGATCCCAGTAATAGCCCAGTCCCTGGGGCTACCAGCGCACAAAGCCTCAGGGAACAGAGATCTGGTTTTAACAGATGGTCCCCTAGGCTTGTGGTAGTCCCAGGGAGGTTTGCGTTAAGGCACACATAAGGCACCGATTTTGGAAGTCAGACTACGTTTAGCTGCAACTCGAAGAGGGGAGGAGTAAAAATAAGGCTCTGCCCTTACTCCGATGTAAATCCTCAGTCCCTGGATATGCTCCTGCCTCCGGCCCCAGTTCAGACACATGCCTGGGAATTTCCTCACTTAGGGAGCAACCGGAGAGAGATCCTGATGCCAGTGGGCTCAGTGGTGACGCTACTGAAACCCAGGTGGCCAGAAGTCACTGGTGAAGCACGTTAATCCCATGTCACTCCCGACCCCTCTGAGATACCCACCTGGGAGCTGCCGTTTGGAATGGCTGTGTTCTGCAAATGTCAACTGTACAAACAGAATAGGTGACTTTTCCCCCTCGCTTATACCCATTTTTATTGGAATAAAAAGTGATACCCTTAAGAAAGGTGCT
Organism: Limnodromus scolopaceus; assembly: GCA_028565335.1. Classification (NCBI taxonomy): domain Eukaryota; kingdom Metazoa; phylum Chordata; class Aves; order Charadriiformes; family Scolopacidae; genus Limnodromus; species Limnodromus scolopaceus. The sequence continues at coordinate 6,061,352 of JAOXNO010000070.1, forward strand.
GCTTTATCCCAGCTGTTGCTTGTTTTATTTTTGCCACATACCGCATCAAAGCACCTTGGTATCCAGCAGTTGAAAATCTGTTTATTGAGAGGTCTGCATGGCTCTCGATGAATATTCATGACTGGGGGCTTAAACAGAAATGGCAACAAGCAAATATATTGTGCAACCTTGTGAAGGTCAGATGGGCACAGGGCAAGGTTTCCTTCACCTTCATGTGCAGGCGGTGTTTGTTTTCAGCAGCGCAGCTCTTAGAGAGCTAACGTTTGTAATACTTTAGTGAGTCAAAGGACTGGCCAAGAAGCAAGTATTTAAAGCTGAATAGGAAGGTTTAATTTGCAGAATTGTCTGTCGAGGTATTAAAAATGTCAGTCAATCCCTCAGGTTTAGAGACTGGATTTGAAATGTGTAAAAAAAATAACTGCATTGGGGAGTGTCGCTTCTGTCTCTTGCTTTCTGGGAATGGCTGGCTGGGAGGACAGATTTTCATCTGAATTTGTCAGTCTTTGTCGAAGCATGACATGTTTTGATGAAACGTGTTCAGAGATGCTGTCAGCTTGCCTAGTTCTTCAGAAATCCACCGCCAAGCTGCTGGGGAAACCCGTGTCTCCCCAGGAGCAGCGTATGGACTTTGGAGAAAGAGCGAGTGGAGCTTTTGAAGGCACGACTCAAGTCTGAGAAAAGTCCTCTTGGCATGAGGGGAGGATCCCATGGTGCAATGGCTGCACGGCACCAGGGGAGATGGTGTGGAGCTGTGGAGGAGACCTGCGAGGAGCAGAGGTGCACCTGGAAAAAAAAACCCTGGGCCAGGAAAATTTACCCTGAACTGTTCCACGCTGAGGTGATGCCTCAGAGCCCAACAGGGCCGACCCAGGGGCTGGATTCTCCCTGGGGGTGAGAAGCAGACCCTATGTGTGGTCTTGGGTGCATCTGCCACTGTGCTTCCTCCTCTAACCCCAACTGGGGACAGGCATTTGTTATGAAACCGAATTCCCCAGACTGTTGTTTGTTGGAAAGGTCATTTGGCTGTCTTATCTGAAAATTGATGCATTGAAAGCTCTCCTAAATTTGCTCATTAAATATGATGCATTGCAACATTATCAACAAAAATGTTGGCAGGCAAGCTTCTCACTGGAACATCTATTTTCCAGCAACTGTGGTCCCAGTCCTAACCCAAGGGTAGTGGGAGCAGAGGTGGGATAGGTCTGACCCCTGTTCAAAACCAGGACCCAAAATGGTATCTTTTCACATCAACCTTCTTTGCAAATTCTTGTAGTACACAGATCCAAGGATGAGAAGAACGGAAGGTCAAAGTTGCAGGTGACATGATGGAGCTGGGGGAATCATAGGCTGGAAAAGACCTTTAAGATCATCAAGTCCAACCTTAAAAGAAG
>JAOXNO010000070.1:6072626-6085232 GCA_028565335.1 Limnodromus scolopaceus
AGATGTGGTGTTGGGGGATATGGTGTAGGGGAGAACTTTGTAGAGTAGGGTAGATGGTTGGACTCGACGATCCCAAGAGTCTCTTCCCACCTAGATGATTCTATGATTCTATAATCAAAGGTTTCTCCTGGGTTCCCGCTTTCAAGGCTGTTGGGTGCACTTGCTTCAAGTTTATCAGGAATCCTTCATATTCCCCAAGTGAAATGATTTCTCTTGATAATGAAGACTGAAATAAGTGACTGAAGATAAATGAGGACTGAGGACTGAAGTCTCCTAAGGCATTCCTTCTCTCAGGCAGCCTTAGGAAAATATGAGTGAGGACTGGCACCAATGACACCCTTCCCTTCTGCTCCCCAATGCATTGCCTGTCTCCAGGACTGCCCAGCTCTGATTTCAATGGAGCTCCAAGCACATTGGTGGGATACAACAAACTATAAGGGGTTCTCCCTAGTTTTACAGATACAGAAACTGATGTACAAGGGGTGAAGTGATTTAGGCAGAGTCTCACAGCCTCAGGGGCACATTCCTAAATCTCATCCTGGCATTTCAGCTATTCCCTGCTCATAACTGTGTCCTGCTACTTCCATAGCAAATGCTAATGTAGAACATAATGCATGAGAGCAAACAGCCTTGCTCAGCTTTGCTGCTATTGTGAAAGCCCCTCTGGTTTTTTATTCTGCCAGTTTTCCCTGTGCTTAAGAGCTCAGCTGCTCCAGAGGATCAGGCTGGTGACTGGCGATGGCATAGATGTACACAGCAGCACACTTTGAATCGAATTCTGCATCCCTGCACTTCGGCAAAGCAAGCTACCAGTGCTGCGCGCACAGGGCACCCTCCCTCTGTGAGAGCATAAATTATTACTGCTGCTTGCAAAATGATCTGTGAACTGAAATGGGTTTTTCTAATTCCGTCACTGGAGAAGAACTTCTGGCTAATCAACTGGAGGCAGATGGAGTTGGCAAAGATGACATAAAGGCCTGCACTAATTACTCCACGTGTCTCAAGAACTGATAAGAGAGTTGATTTATGCCTGGAACAGCCTGATAATTCCGGAAATAATAGATATTGCATGACTTAATTAATCAATGTAAACCTGGTTGTGCTGTGATTTTGAATTAACGGCTGTGGTATAGTGCAGGTGTATGGAAGGTTGGCTACAGCCTCTACTGAAGAAGCTTAAATGTACCTACTAATGGCCCAAGACAGGGACCAGGCTCTGGATACATCCTGCAATTGTCTCTTATTGTATCTGGTGAGTTCTTGTGCTTGAGGAATGTGAGCTTGGCCATGTATGACAGCACAAAGAAGGTAAATAGTGCACGTGTACACAACAGCAGTGGGCAGGAGCAAGAACTTCCTTAGGATTCAGTCCATCCTATGAGTTCATGCTAAATAGTTGAATCAAGAGTAAGTGTTTTTAAGACCTGAGTGGTCTCAGCTCAGGCTATTGCCCTGCCTGGTGTGCTTGGTCCTCAGGGCTGATGGTCGTTGCAGGCAGGTCTGTTCTCCACCTGCACAGCTGAACGGGGACATCCTTGGGTGGCAGCAAAGGTTCTGTCCACTCTGAACTAAAAATCCTGCTGGCTGGAGTCAGCTTATAGGACAAGAAGTGTTTTCTTCTGGCTGTTGTCCTGCTTTCCCCATTTTTCGTACTCAGACGTTGCAGCTCTATGACGCATCATGGGACCTCGCTGTAGTACCCCCTACCTCTCACCCCAGGCTGATGTTTTGGACATAACACAATTTTGCTGTTTGTATTTGCAGATGCACAATGTTTTCCTGGACCAGCTTGGGAGGATGGACAGGTTTTACTGTGTTTTTACCCAGCTTGTTTGCATGCCTCCACTGTGGTTGTTGAAGTGAAGATAGATGTATGGGCTCGTTGTGACTCACTCTTTGTAGACCAGAACATATATCACTGAACAGAAACATATGCTTTTCCAAACTAAGACAGATGTCAATTAGAAACATCTTAGGTATGAAGACAAATCCAAAAAGGAACTTGCCTGCTAGGGCTTATGGTAAGATCGGTAGATCCAGAGTCAGTTTTAGCCTATTAAGAAGCCCAGTGACCAGGTCCCTCGCCAGGGATTTAACTTCTCCTGCACAGCATTTTAAGGAGAAATTTTTGAGGAATTTGTGTACCGGTGCCACACATTTTATCAAATTATACCTGCTTTTGGCACCTTATGGCACAGGTGACCCAACACATGAGTAGATTTTGAATGGTGCATGTCAGGACAGGATTTGGACTGGGAACTACAAGCTCCTGAGAAGGACAGTTAAGAGAAGCATCAGGTCTCTGCTCCCAGGCCATCCTGAAGGCCTTGATCAAAAGGACTCATGGAAACAAGCTGCTGTGGACTAGCTGATAGCAGTAACCTGGCTTTGAAACAACATCTTCAGGCTGCTCTGCTGAACATGCTGAGCCTTTGTGAAGCTATAAGGGGGAGAGGACTGCAACCTGTATCTCATTTTGGAAGGCTGCCAATCCCAAAACCTTCAGTAATTTCAACAAGGGGCCTCTCACTCTAATCACTCTTGTCCACTCATCTCTGGGTTGCACTCTAGGGGGGAACCATGTCAGCACCATGCTCTGTTTAGAGTTATTTGAATAATCTGCCTTGCTTGTACAAATGCCAGGCTGATATTTACTGCTGGTGCCAGGGTGCAGTCAGGTCCCTTAGAGATGCTGTAGAAGGTCACCAAAGGTTGAAAGGACAGCTGAGATGCCCTCTCCATTTGTATCCCCTGCCCTTACTTGCTGTTATATACAAACAAATATCCTGACGGAAAGACTGTTTGACCTGTGTGGGTACCAGTAGTGGTGGAAAGCAATTTCTAAAGAGAATAAATAGTTTCTCCCTGGACTAAAACAAAGACCTAATTTGCTTTCTTCCTTTTCGTGTATGGAGAGTCTTCACTTTACAGTGCAAGTAGCTTGGAGCAGATATGGGGCAGGAATCGGGTCTGGGTGCTGTTCCTTGGTCCCCCGATCCTGCTATATGGTCTCACAGTAGTTATTTGATCTATATCTACCTCCTGAGCTCCCAAGCACCATGAGGCACAGTGACTTTCCTTTTGGTGTCTGAGCAGGACAGAGCCCCACAGGTCCCTGTTCTTGGTTCTACCATACTAAACTATATTGCATCTGCAATGACTTAAGCATCAAAGACTCAGCTGAGTCTTTTTTGTGCAGTGCCTGGCGAAGCCATCAAATGGATAGTCAGAAGGGGATTGAACTTGTTTTAATTTCTGAAAATACAGTTTATATTCATGTCCATACTTACATTCAGAACCAATAAATATACACAACAGCTTTCCAGGACTTCACAATCATCACTTACATAATAATAAAGTGGTTACATTACATTTTATATGCATTTTGGTTTAGAATGTGAAAGTATTGTGAATACATTGAATCCTTTCAACAATGTTTTCCTTGTCTTTTTTTTATTCTTTCTTATTGTGTTTGAAAGATTCCTGAATACTATGACTCTTTTATATGGGTTAATGACAGTAAAACAATCTAAATGGACTACACAGCACTTTATAATCATGGCTCATCCGCAATTGCAAGATCAGTGCTGTGGTCTTTTTTCTATGAATCCTCCTCTTAAGAAATAGTTTTTTTCTTTTAAGAGATCTCCTTGAAGACTTCCAAAGATACTATTTGAGCTGTTTTCTGCTTTGAGCTGATCCCAACAGTGCAAAGCAGCCATAAACTCAGCTTAACAAGGTAGTTAAAACAGGTTTAGTGTTTTTTTGCATCACTAGAGCAGTACAAAGCCAGCAGTGTGTACCAGTAATTCAGTTCTCTAGAATACAGAAAGTAGTAACACACATCTGACTTAGCTTAAACACCATGAGAGCTTCACACAGCCCAGTATAACCCATAACATTTTTAGTTGGGAAATGGAAGGGAGTAAAGAGAAGTCTATGTACATTTATTTGAGCTTGTGGGTCTCCAGATTTTAACTTTTCTATGACATCATCTCTCCTTTAAGTCCCCAAATTGTCCAGTGCTTTGCAGTCCCAAACCATGCCCTTAGACCTTGCTAGTCTGCATATGTCCATTGAATTCAATATTTCTCTGGGTTAACATTGATTCCTGCAAGCGGCTGCTGTTCTCTTGCCTGTGTTCAATGGGGTCACCATCCTCTACACCATTGCCCCTTCGAAGGCAAAGGACTTTCTGAAAACTCTGCTTGAAGTTGTCAGAAAGAAATCCATAAAGAATGGGGTTGGCACAGCTGTTTGCATAGGACAGGACCACCACAAAGAAGTACACCCCTACCAACACAGGGTCTTCTGGCAGTATAAATATCAAATTAACAATGTTCATCATGTAAAATGGTAGCCAGCAAAACACAAAGACCACCACAATGATCACCACCATCCTGGTCACCTTCCTCTCTGATCTCCTGCGTCTCGTAGACCCAACTCGGATACCCGAAGATTTCACTTTAATCACAATCAGCAAGTAGCAGAGACAGATCACCAACAAAGGACCAAAAAACCCAAGGACTGATGTGTAGATGATGAACGCTGCTGACCAGATGTTGACAGGCTCTGGCCAATTCATGTTGCAGGTCTGAAAGTCTTCCTGCACATCTGAAAAAATGATCACTGGAAGCACCACCAAGAATGAGAATGTCCAGACAGTTACACTGATGAGCTTGGCCACCCTGGGACGTCTCCACTTGGTTGATTTAATGGGATGAACTACTGCCAGATAGCGGTCCATGCTCATCACAGTCAAACAAAAAATACTAGTGAATTGGTTAATACCATCTACAGTCATAACCAGCCTGCACAAAAAGGAGCCAAAAGGCCAATAGGAGATGGCATTCTGGGTGGCCAGGAAGGGCAGGCCCAGCATGAAGAGTACATCAGCAACAGCTAAATTCAAGATGTATATGTTGGTGACAGTTTTCATCTTGGCATAGCGCAAAACCACATAAATGACCAATGTGTTGCCGCTGAGTCCGACTGCACATACAAGGAGGTAACAGATGGGAATCAGGACTTTGTGGATGTATTTGAATGGGGGCTGCTCTGCAAGCGTCCCATTCTCTGTCACATTTGTGAGCAGTGAGGAATTCACATCACCGGAGCTAGCTTCTGTGCTAAATGTGCTGGAAAAGTATAAAGGATCCATAACTTTTACTCCTCAGTTTTTCTTTTAAGGCTAAGAGAGATTAAACTTCATGGGCATCTTGTTCCTAGAAAGACAAAAAAAAAAGGGGAGAAAGAAAGAGTGAATTCGAAGTAGACTAAGTGTTGCAGGTCATTTAATTTTCTATCTACAGTCAGAATTTGTGTTTGAATACCGCAGTTAGCACATGGGATGAGATCAAGGCCTGAACAAAGTAATTGCATAATGAGAGAATCGCACCAGGGCTCATCCCAGTAGATGGTGGTCTCTGTTTAATTTCCACAAGCTCCATGCAGTGGGGTCTGGGCTGGATATAAGTGTGAAGATGGGAGGCTGCGCGGCAGTAACACAGCAGGCATCCCGCTGGGAAATGCAAGCCAGAGGAGGTGGTGATGGCCATCACACTTGACAGGCAGAGCAGAAGCTTTCCTGCAGCACAGGAACCTGAATGCCCCAGCGTGTGGGGCTGTTCGGGCCCAAAGCCTATTTGTAGCAAGGCCAGTCCTTCCTCCACTGATGAGAAATGTCAATTTTTGCATGCCTCCTGTGCCCCTTGGTAAACGAACTTCACCATCTGATGGTCTCACTCTCCATAACCTGTAGTAAACACATTTTCCTCTTTTGTGAAATCAAGGAGCAGGGCAGCTAATACCCCCTGCTTCCCCACTTGCACAAAAATACACAAATCCAGAACCCACCTTTCCTCCTAGCTTTCTGTCTAAAAACCGGTATAGCAAATGTTAGAAGATAATTTGGAAAGACTCTGACTGGACACAAATCAGGCTGAAAGCAGAGCCCTGGCATTAGTGCTGAAAGCTTTAAAGTCCAATTTGGTGCAATTCTGCTGTCACTAGCAGAGGGTGCCTGGAGAGGCTCCGGGACTGACTCAGCCCCGTCTCACTCCCGTACAACCTCTGGGTGCTTTCAGAATCCGGAACCAAAGATAGTTCCCGGCTCTTCATAGCTGAAGCTCCACTGCGATGTTTCACAGGTCTCCCTGTTTACATGGAAACAGTCTCAGTTTGATATATTCAAATGCCACTTACTGCCTGGCAGAACCAATTGAGAACCCCCAGGGAACATCAGCAGTTGTGTAGGTGGGGAATAAAAAAACCCTCCATAACAACCAACAAAACCCTAGGGAAAAAAAAAAACCAACAACCACCAACACCACCAAAAAAATCGATGAACTCCAAGTTGGAGAGGACCATGTCTGAGAACACTTTTCTATCAGGTCAAGCCTAGTGCACGCCGATGTGAAGACACTGCAATGGAAAGGAACAAGCTGTTTCTTTTCCATCTCTTGAGACTACTCTTCCCTTAGTGTTTCTGAATCCCTTTGCTCTTGCCCTGAAGTGTGCTTTTTGTCTTTCTTCTGCAGGAAATTCAAGCTGCAGTGGGGAGCTTAAGGACACAGACAGCTGAACTTTTGGTGACAGAACATATTTCACTAGACAATCTGAAAAGGGTTGGGAATTTCCAACGCTCTCTTTCTGTGGCATGCTTGATTCACATGAATATTTTTTCACTCTTTATCTGAAAATGGCCTAAGTAGGTGTCTATAAAGCTTTCCACTATATAAAAAAAAAAGTTAAAGTATCTGTTATAAAAGAGTGGAGAATCAGAACACCAATATGGCCCAAGATCTCTCCCAAGTCTGGCCAGCAGACTGTGGTGAAGGTGCTCAAGGAGGATGTGCCCAGCAACTTTTGTTCCCATCGCCTGCCGGTTAGGTTTCCGTAATAATCTGGGGGCGTGAATCTGCATTCAAGATGATGTCAAAAACACCCAGCCCACATTGCACCCATGCCTTTTGAGCAAAAGCAAAATTCAGTATCATGTAAGCATGCAAAAGACTTCTTGTCTCCAAGAGGAATGCAAACACCTCCACGGGCTGGTTACCGTGCTTTCTCTTTGGGGGAGAATAACTGCAGTGGGTGAGAGTAGAAGTCCCTCCAGCTACCAGTAGTAATCACAAATATGCTGTTCTGATTTGGAAATGTGCAGATGGGAAGTAGGTGTCTCACATGTCACTCCCTAGCTGGGAGGAGATGTACCAGAGAAATCAGAAATCCAGGGTGGCTGGGATGATAAAGCTGAGAGAGCTGCCAAAGCTCAAACAAATGCTGGCTTGAAGATGGAGATGAGAAATGGGCAGGGAGGATCTGCAGGCTCTGAATAAGCTACTGTGGTGTGTTTGGGGTTTGGATATTGCGGCCATGGGCTCGCTGCAAGAGTCATTGTAGTCCCTGACAGCACACTGCAGGGAAAGGTCAGCTGAGACCACGATCCTTGGGAATTAAATAATAGCATTGGACTTAGTGCTTAACTCAGAAAAGGCAAACTCCAGTTCTGGCCAAAGAGTGGACTTTTAAATCCTGTTCTAACACTAATTTTAAAAGATGAAGTTGTATTAAAATACAGCTTATTTCTCTGGGAGAAGATTATTTCTCTGGGAGAAGCCAGAGCAGCACCACATTCCTCTTAGGCTGTGAGAGGTTTGATCTTTGGAAGGCTGCATTTTCTTGCAACCCAGATGCTGTGTGTGATCCAGCTGGTTAGCCAGTGTCTTTGAAGGGAAGAATATAAACAAAACGGGTGGTGGGATGGGGCAGTTGGTGTTTATAAACATCTATTCATGGAACTGCATCTTTGGGACTGAGCGGCGCTGAGATTGGGAAGGCACTGCTTCCCAGACTAGCTCAGCAACATCCAGTCTGGGTCAAAAAGTGAAATTTTTGTTCTGGGACTGCAAAAATAAGAGGTCAACAAAAAGAACTAGTGCTGCCACTCAGTGGGGGAAAGCCAGGGAATGCATGTGTGGCTCTCATCCTAGTGCTATAAAAAATGGAGGATGAACATCTTTCTTCTGAAGTTACCTCCTTTTTTCCCCACAGTACATATTCTTAGATAGTTGACTACAGAAATTGCACAGTAAGTTCTTCAAGCCTGTTACTCCTTCCACCACATTTAGAGTTCAAGCTTTGGGAGAAGCACTGAGGAAGAGGAGTTCCTATATGTGGATAACTTACTGTACAAATGCTTACCAAAGGCATCAGGTTCTTTGAGCCATCCATTGCCAGTATTTATGATACACCCAAAGGATTTTCTAGAGGGACCTTTGGATGCCTTCCATGCAGGAGGACAGCTCTTCCAGCTTCCTTCAGCAGCAGCTGTGATGGTCTCCTCCTGCTACGTGCTATCATTGAGCAGGAGTCAGTGATACTTCAGCAGTTTGTTAGTCTGCTTCTTTAGTATTTTGGTGTGAACATTAAGCTTTACTCTCATATTTTTCGTTCCATTCGATGAATTTTGCACCTTTCCCTTCAAAAGCAGGTGGACTCAGAAGGAAACTCATTGCTAAGGCTCTCATGCAAATTCTTCAGTGTCCTCATTCAGTGGCAGCCTGCAGGTTGGCAATGGCAAGCAGCTGCCATCATCTGAACATTCCTCGTGCACTGGCTGGGAAGGTGATGTGCTTGGAGTCATCCAGATCTGAAAACTAAGCCCAGGTCTCCAGAGTCCCCATCCAGTGGCTTAGTGGATAAAGCATTGAAACCACATTGCCTTTGCCTTGTAGCCACTGGTATTCTGGGACTCATATAGCATGGCAACAACAAAAAAAAAGCTGAACAGCTGCAAAAACATCTTTTGCTGGCTGTCTTTGGTGAGCATTGATGATTTTCCCCTCTGTTTCCCTCTGCTATCTCGCTGAGAGCTTACCCCTCAGCAGCACGACTTTTGTCTGAACTTACATTGCCACCACAGCAGTTAATGACCATGAACCTCAACAAAGGATGACTAATATAATTAAGGCATGCTGACTGATATCTTATACACTTGTTTTGGTATTCTTAATTAATGGATTAATAAAAAACCACCTCTAGGGGACTTTCTGTTGTCCAGATTTTTGTCCCCTTGATGTTTGATCTCCAAAACATCACATGGGTATACTTCCTAAATTACATGCTTTGTGCTTAAACCACATGAACCAAAAAGGTAATGGAGCTAAGAATAGAGTATCTAGAGTAGTAGGAGCTAATCCAGAGGAATCACTGGTATAATTCCAAGTTCTCCTATTCCAGAGCAGTACCCTGAAAAAAAGAGACATCCACTGCAGCTGAACATATCTGACTGCCTGTGTCCCTGCCCAAGAAAGCTGAGAGAAGAAATTGCAGAGGTGTTATGGTACAAACCAATCTGCTCAGAAGAAAGTATTCAGCTTTTGTGAAAACTTCTCCAGCAGATATCCTAAACAAACATGCTTTTACTGGGCACAAGAGCAGGTACTCATCTAAAAGCTCACTGCAGCCCATTAGTGACTGAAGCATCATCACAACAAAAGGAAGAGCAAACCTTAAAACTGTCCAGGCAGATCAAGGTTGAAATTCTTCCTGGCTGTGGTTACAATAGCAAAGCAAAAATAACACTATAAAGTGCATTGCATCAGAGTCAAAGCTGGATATAGCTGGGATCAAGAAGAAATTACATAAAGAAACTTAATTTTATGAGTCAAGATTTGATCTCGCTGCCTATTTACCACTGGAATCATAATTCTCTCTTATGCAGCATCAAGCATAATTGCTGTGAACTACAACAGAACAGCAAATTATTTCTTCCAGGTGCAGAATACCTAGCAGGAACAGACAAAATGGTAATCCAGACAGATACGCTTTTATAACAGATAGCCTCGGTAATAATGGGAAGAAAAACACCTGGGTAAGTATCCAAGAAGTATCTAATAGGAGCAGAACTTCGTGAGTTCCCCCAGCTCCACCCCATGGAGTTGGCTGCGATGCGTTAGTGGAGCAATTTGCTGTAACAAAGCAAAGGAAAACTCTCCTGGTCCTTTAGTAAATTTGCCCTTCTGGGGACGAATGTTCATCACCTGCTCCTTCAGCGACAGCCCGTGGAGCCTCACGCTTCGCATTTGCGTGGATGGAGCAGGCAGAGCCAAGGGCTGCTGCTGCAGGAGGGAGAGCGACCTGCTGGTAGAAGGAGAAGGAAGGGAGGTGGTGGTGTGAAAGCTGGTGTCACCTGGCAGAGCAGCTCTGAAATAACACAAACACCCCGACGGGGCTCTGCATGAGGACGAGGAGGGAAATGCCAAGACCTGCTTCAACTTCTTACAGTTATTATAAAGTTCTTATATTAAACCACTAGTTCCCCGAGAGCATAGAAATCTCATCATTTCATATGCAAAACTCTGTGTTTCCCAACTCCCTACCTTATTCCACCACTTGGAGTAAAAAATGGAAAAGGATTCAGCTCAGATGGGAACTTTCTCCTTGTTAAAATCTGCCATTTGATATCTCTCAGGTGTGTTTCTCACTCCAACAAACCGAGGTGATTGATTTTCCTCTACAGTAGACATAACAAAACAACTTTCTTGCACTAAATTAGTTTTCGGTTTTGGTGACTAGCTGTGTTGGTACTAAACATGGATCAACTGAAGTAAAAACTGAATGATGTCTTGCCACTTTTAGCACTATCAAAATCTTTAGGAACTGTATTTTCAACTTTGTCACCACCCTGCTCGGGCCAGCCTAGTGTTTCCTAGAGCACTCTGCAGAAATGATACCTGATGACTTGATCCTATTTTTAGTTTGCAAACAAACAGCCCATAAAACACTTTTGCTTTTGCCAAATATTTGCTAAATACTTTTTTTTCCCCAACACATTTCAGGCTCTGTTATGCTCAGAGATTACTCACTTTGGCTGAGCTGGTCCTGTCACACAAACAGTCCTGTAAGTCACATGCTTCTGATTTTTCTCCCAGATCAGCAGAGGAAAAGTGTGGAGCCCAACATCTCTGCGCTCACACCTGGGCAGGTGAGGCTGGGGCTAAACTCCAACAACTGCGCTGGTGCATCAGCTGTAATCAGGGTTTTTTACCAAAACGTTCCTCTTCCGCCCCGCTCTCCTCTGCGATCCATTGGCATCAACTGATTTCAGGGACGCGACAGATTCAAAACCAGTTCAGTTCAGGAGCATTTAACTATGGGCAGCGTCTGCTCCAAGGCTGAGAAAGAGCTGAAGCAACCACAGATCCCTTTGGCTCTGTCACCCCTTCCAGGAGAGCCCTGGGTCCGACCAAGCTCAGTAACAGCTTCTCTTGCTGCATGAAGAGGAGGAGCTCCGGGAGAGGAACCTCAGGGGGGACCTCCCAAGCTGAGAGGTCTCTGGCTCAGGAGCACCCCACGCCAGCAGTGCTGATCCACTCTGGCCACTGAGCTCTGGTGGCAAGGTCCCCCAGGAGCTGGGATTCCCAACACAAGCACTAACAGACCGATCCCAGCACCCTAAGTACTGGCTCCCTGGTGTGACATGCATGTCTCCACCCCCACAAAACTATAAAAAGTCTTTAGTTTACCCCAACGCAAGCCTGCAAGTTCAAAACACTTGAGCTGGGTCGTTCTTTCCCTGCTCTTCAGTCCGGGCACAGGGAACATGCTGTGCCTGATTCTTCAGGTACTGGGAGCTGCAGCAAACCAGCAAGACATGTGGGGTTACTCCCAGCCCTGATTGATGGTGACTCCCAGGACTCTGTTTTGACCTTGACCATCCACTTCTTGCTGACCACCTTGGAGTACATCCAACCTCCTGCTCTTCCCTCCCTTGCTTTATCAGAAAGGAGCACAGTGTGCTCAGCGCAAGCCCCCCCATGGCTTTCTTTGCCCCTGGTCCACGCTGTGCCAGGCTGGGCAGCATTCAAGGCTCTGCCACCTTTTTGGGTCACTGTGGTGCTCAAGCAGCGCCGAGCGGGTGGCGTGTCGGGCTGTGCCTGCGCATCCCTCCCGCAGGTGCCTTTCTCCTCCCTTTCAAGCGGCCGCTTTAAAGCAACGGTAAGGCTTGTCCTGCTTTAAACACCGCATCCTCCGCTCGGGCAGCGGGTCTTCTCCCCGCCATCCCTCCAGCCAGGACGGGGCCGCTCGGCTCTCCAGCGGCACAAGCCCCGCAAGAAGGGAAAACTCGGGGTTGCCGCTTGCTTCGGGGGAAGCTGCAAACGGGACCGAGCGCTCTGGTGCTTCGTTCATCCCAGAGAGCTCTCAAAAGCGAGGTGCGCTTTGCAAAGCCCTAGTCTGCCCCGTCCCCATCCCTCCTGCCTCTCCCCGCATCCCTTTACGCTCCCCCAGCCCCGCTCGCTGTTCTTCTCCCTTCTCTCCCCCCCCGGCAATGGTTACCTGCAGCTCCAGGGGCTCTTCTCCGCCGGCTGGAGGCATAAAGCGCCCCGTTCCCCCCTTGGGCTGCCGCGCTGCTCCGGCTGCAGCCCCCCCAACCCCCTCCCCACCGAGCCGGGAGCGCACCCCGCGCTCCGCCGCTTCCCTCCGGCGGCGGGCGGGGACGGCGGCCGCTCCCCCGGGGAGGAGGGACGGGGCTCCCGGCTGGGGCTGCCTCCGGCAGGGAGGGAGGGAAAGAGGGAGGGGGGGGGGGGGGGGCAAGGGGCC
>JAOXNO010000070.1:6107468-6129859 GCA_028565335.1 Limnodromus scolopaceus
CCCAGCACCATGTCAACCTGTCTTTTGAACACCTCCAGGGATGGTGCCTCAACCACCACCCTGGGCAGCCCATTCCAGTGAACCTCATCAAACTGCGTATTAGTTTTAAATTTAAAATATGCTTCCAGCAAGTAAAGGTGAATTCCTAGATGGAATTGTTCTTTAAAAAAATGTGTATTGTTGTTGAGTTACCTACCACCGCCACTGAACATTTTTTCACACAAAATTTGAATAAGGCTATTTGTACCCGAAAATAGCTGATATTCAATGTCTCATGGATTGTACTTCCAAACACAGAAAAACTGAGACTCATTTTAAAAAACAGAATTTCAGAGTAACTTCTCTTCAGATCATCAGAAACATGGTGACACTTTTGGAAATATATTTGCTACTGTACCAGAGACTTAAAAAAAATCAGTTGCAGTTGTACCCTTAACATACAATGTGCAATTTCTTTTCTTCTGCATCGACCAGTGTGTTTTAGATCACGGCTATTTGCATTCAAACCCAAACATTTAATATTTGCAATACCATACCCTCATGAGACTATCTACTATTGAACAGCTTCAAGTCTGGAATGAAGCTTTAATTAGATGATTAGTACTTTCTGATTAAATTCAAGATAATTCAATTTTCCCAGCTAAAATAGCTAAAAAGATTCCAGTGAGTTTTCACAAGGACTTTTTTTTCTGGTATACAGTAACAATTTTAAATGAGCAAATTTACTAATTCTGACTCATTAGGTGATGGACAAAACTTCTCCTTTAAAAAAAATATATTAATTCCTTCCTGTGTGAAAGCTGGGATCTGGGCTCTTCTTTCTGCATATGATCTTGCGGATACACCCTGTTTTCACCCATTATTTCTATTACTTGAGCTGTAGAATAGGTCAGTGTCTTTTTCTTCACCTTAATCTGTAGTTCTGCTTTAAACCTTTCTTGCTAAAGACCTTAAATCAATATGTAAAGCTTTGAAATAAAGCTATAATTCAATTACATACTCACTCATACAAATAACTATACTATGACTTTGGTGAGGTTGTGCACATGTAGATGGCGACCATTTAGTCATCTGGACCTATTTATTTTATATTGTGGTAGGGTGTAATTGTCGCCTGATTATAAAAGAAAATAAATAATTTCAGTAGATTTTCCAGAGTGAAAGTTGATAGACTTCACGCCCTGAGGGTTTTTTTAGGAACACTCTTACAGATTCAACTGTCAGCTTCTTAAAATCACAAGAATGGGAACATTCTACCTTCTAAAACATGTTTAAGAGGTTTTCTGGGTGACCCTCCCAGGTTCTGGGAAATCCCTGTGCTTCAGATGTCAAACATCACTCACTTCAGCATACTTGAATATGCCTACAGGCTGTACTAACATGGCATCTGTACCTGCTTAAAATCCAGGTGCGTGTCACACTGAGGTTTCCACAAGCTCTCAGAGCACTTGAACATCCAGGTCTGTGTCTCGGCCTCACTAAGGAAGAAATAAGCCCAGGCATTGGTAACTACTTTAAGCTCTCACTTAAGAAGTGTCCTAAATTCAAATCCCAGCTTCAAATGGAAAACCTAGTGCTATTTTGAGCTAGCATAGTCACTCAGATTATTGAAAACAAGTGTGTGGGCATCTTTGAGAGAGAATAACAGGAGTCTACAAAAACACTCTGTGATAAATGTTTTTCCTCACAGGACTTTTCAATTAATTTGTTGGCCTGAGGCAGTTTAGATTTTCTGGCTTGTGATAAGAACATCAAATGATGGAGTAGTTTTTGTCTCAAATTTGTTACTATTTGTGCAGCGCCCAAGGGGCAGTTGTAAATTAACTACTCTGAGGAGCGACAAGATTGTAGTCACTTAGCAGATGTATTATTGTAGGACTTTCATCTGATTCTTATTTTCTTTTAGTCTCTGATGATACCAGAGATGAATACAGGCAGTGCTGGGGCACTGATGTTCACTTACAATCATAAAAATGTACATAAAATTAAGAATGATCCAAAATGAGCAATTGACTGGCACAGGGGAAATGAACCTGTTCTGAAGCAAGATCTTCTTTTTATCCGGAGAGCCACTTAGTGTCTTCCATCAAGCTGACTACACTCAGGATGCCCCATCCACTCACATTTTGCAGTATGAGAGTCACATCCTGAACACAAGTTCCTGAGAGTATCTGTGCTTGTCTGGGGAATTGACACAAAGCCACAGTCACATGTGTCAGCCTGTGCCCAGAGAACATGAGCCACGCAAATGTGTGGAAATGTTTATTTTTGGTGGCATAGCCTCTCATTTAGAGGCTTCAGTGCATACAAAGCTCCCATTCTTTCTCCTGGGACTTTGTATCCTGGGAAACCTTGTCAAAATGTGATATTCCTGGTATTCATTGGTGTATGCTGAGGTGGTAAAAGTAAAAATACTTTTGGTGCAAAACTTCTGAAAAAAAGAAAGGGCACAAAGGGACTAGATGCAGATATGTCTATAGTCAGATATATGATTCTTTTTCAAAGTTACCAACACCTTGGGAGCCAGGATGGACCTCAGCCTCGGTTGTAAGGGAAGAGATTATGCCACTCTATAGCTGAAAAATCATATAGATAGTTATGTACATGTTCCCTTTTCATGACAGCACAGCACAGATGTCTCTCCGAATACGACTTGGTCTAAAATTTGCTGCTATTACCATAATTTTCAAAGTAAAATATTACTTTGAGAATTCATCCTACATTGTCTCCAAAAGACAAAATGCATCTCATCACTTGTATGCTAAACATGAAGACCTACTTAGCAACATCTTTACCATAATCAAGAAGAGTTTGACCTGAATAATAGGGTGAAAATTAGCGTCATGCAGAAGGACTATTCTACCAATATAGTCATTCAAGGCCATTATGCTGTCAAAATGGGACTGAGGGATTTAAATGGTCTGTAGATTGTCCTGTAGACCTTTGCACAAAAATAACTTTGATCCATAGAGATTTACTGTGTTTTACATCTTACCAATTGTCTACGCAAGGTGAATTTCAAGCAGAACAAAAGTGACTGTGTGTACGTGCACAGACTTGGAGGAAATATGGTCCTGGTATTTGTACTAAGCCTCTTGTTGGTTCATAACATTATTCAGTTCTTTATTCCTCAGAATAGTGCTTCAGTGTACGGTTTTGACTGAATTTTCTTCAACATTTATATGAAGGAAATAACATAACCAATACATTGAACTTTCTCCATCGTTGTTTTTAGGTAGTCTACAATTAAAATAGCAAAGCTGACAACATCTCAGATTTTAGTGAAATCTCTTTTAGGATCAAGTTAGTCCCTATGTTCTGTTGTTGTACACAGATAACCTGAAAGATATTTTCACAAAATTGTTAATTTAATTCTCTTCTCCTGTTTTCATCCCTGATTCATTCTGGGATGGTCTGATGCCCTCAGCTTCATGAAGTCATACTCCCATGTTTTTCTCATTTTATTAAAATTGGTGCAGGTAGATGTGAAGGGTTTGTAGTTAATATGAATATGAAGGGCAAAATAGAAGATGTGATGATGCAATTTCATTCAAAAAAAATTTAAAAGTCTGTTTGGAAAAGTAAAAATGAACAATAAGTAAATCTATTTTACATCTCTTTTCTTGACACCAGTTTTTGAAAATGTCATGTTCCCTTCTGGAATAAAATTCAGGCTAGTCTTACTGGAATAGCTCATTATCTAGTCTCACATTTGATAGGAAAATTAGTGGCTGATTCAGAACATTCTTTTAAACTTGCAACAGGTTAAAAACTGAGAATCACTGCCAAAATTCATGAAGACTCATTAATTAAGGACCTAAAAAGAGCTTTAAAATTCACCCTGCCCTCCTTGGAGGGGATTCCAGCCTTGCAAAGTAAATGTCATTGAAAGAGTTTGAGCTCATGGAAAAATAAATTCTCTCTGACAGAAGAGAAAATTTGAGGGCCCCAAGAGTGCAAGAACATAAAGTCTAGCCAGAGCGAACCAGATCTGCAATATATTAAGCCTGAATCATAGTACTGAGTCATTCTTCACTCTGAAGGAAACCAGCTATTTAGAGTTAGATCATGAGGTCCCCATGCTCAGATTTTACTCCAGTAATACTCTCATTGAGGATTACATGTAATAGGTTTACACATTTGTTTAAACTTACCCACTTGCCGGCCATAACCCCCAGTCTGAGTAAGCAAGAGTAGGGATTAATACTGTTAGATATCAAAGGCCTCTCAGACAGCATAAAGCTGAGGTGAATGGAGAGATCCACATCTTACCCCAGCCTGGGGTGTATAAGTGTCTCAGACCCTCAATCACAGCAGAGGGAAACAAGAAGATAAGTGAATCCAGGAGAACTCTGTATTTCTGTGCTTTATCTGCCCACAGAGATTGTGCTATTATGTCTTTATTTTCTAGATTTTTTTCCCCCCTCCTCCCTACTCTTAAGCTATGAATTGTGTTTTTACAAAAGAATCTTGGCAGGCTGAAATTCAGCTTGCCAGCATGGTTTCCTTTGACAGCAGCACAATGCTTGAATTAAATACCAGATGTAGTCTCAGTTCAGTCATTCTCCTAAGCAGATTGGAGACCCAAATTTGAAAGTGCTCGTGTTTTTGGAATTGGATTGCTATATGCTACTTCCCCATATCTACTGTTTTTATAGCTATCTCTATTTATTAGGCTGAGTGGTTTTAGCCTTACAGAACTCATATACATAAAAAGTATAGGGATATATGTTTACATGTATATATGCATATCATTATATACAATTGTGTATGCACATATGTAAATGTATTTAGACAAGTTGGCCTGTGAGGAGCAGGAAAACTTACACTCATTTTCTGATGTCTTTCCACCTTTTTTTTTCCCGATATTTAAGAAAACTTAAACCTCCTAACCCTTCTTCTATTTTTTATTTCATCTGTTTTCACAAGTTTCTTGAAAATAAGGGACTGAATTGATGTGGGTCCTCTCTCTTTCTGCTAGGTGCGATGCAGATTAAACAATGGGTCCAAGGGCTATTGGAATTAGAGCCAATTTTTATTCATAAACTCAGCAGACACTGCCCTACCCCCATGTAGGACAGCAATGATATGTGCCACTCTGTACACCTAAAGAGCTATTGCACAATTTTTTGGTCACCTTATTGCTAAAAAGACACTTCAGCAAGGGAAAGGGTGGCTTAGGAAGCATTTTTCTAACATCCTTTAAAAATATCCTGGTTTGTTTCAACAGTCCAAGGAGCTGCTTTGTACATTGCTAATGCAGCATACGTTGCAATCATCTAATCACCATCATTAAAAGTTTGATCTCCACTTACGCTAGATTTGATTCACTCCTAGGCAGTAGAACCATGAAGGAGGCATGAGGCTGCCTTAGAGCTCTGGCTCCAACTCTGATTTCAAGCAGGTTAAAGAGCTCTCAGCTGCCTCATTGTGTCAGAATTTACCTCCTTTCTTGGTCAAGAAATAGAATTTTAAATTCTTTGTAGCTTTCCCCCTTGCTAATGCTACAACATTCATAGCAGGCTAATTACTCTGCTCTTTAAAGCAGAGTAATTAAACTGCAATTAAACTGACACCCAGAATATGGTCCTGGTCAAATGCAAACAGCATTTCATTCGGGTCACCTTGTCTAAATCAGAATCTCAGCACACATCAGCCTTAGCAAAAAGGGATAAAAGCAGTCATGATGGCTGATTGGCGTGAGGAAGCAGAGGAAACTCGCCAACATCCAGCGTGTAAAGCCGAGCTCTGCGATATTGGCCACCTCACAGCAATGTGTGAATCCTTGGATTAACATTCTCTCCTTCAGCTGTCAAGCGACATTCAAGGAAGCACCATGCAGGTTTATTAAAAATCGTTTCCTGGAGTAAAACACGTATCACTGTCACTGCCGCCAGGCACCGAGAGCCGTAGCCATTTGCAGTGTGTTGTACAGGTGTGCTGAGCTGTCTCCTTCCCAGAGCTTCAGAGGTTCCCAATCCCATCCCTCGTGGAAGAGAGCGGGGACCTGCTTGTCACCTAATGGGTTGTTTTAGTGTTTGAGTCAAGTGCTTTAATGAGAAGTGTAATTGGACTGTTCCATGGCAGCCCCACTGCCTGGCAAGTGACGATGCCATTATAATAATATTCATGGAGGGGAGGCATGAATAAAAAGCCATTAGTTCATTAAGGGGACAGGAAGGGGCAGTAAAATCTGCAATTCTTTCTCTTGTTAACGGAGATTAACTCACAAAACTAATATCTGATGCTACCTGGAGAGTCAAACAAGAAGTGGACCTGTCCACTCTCCAGCTTGCTAGAATGACTCCCCCATGTGCTGGGAATCAGGATTAAAGCCTTCTGGACAAATTAATTTGATTAAGTAGACGAGAAGTCTGCTTGCACAAGACTTCTGGTGGCTATTTAAGGGCCTGATCAAGTTGGCATTGGGATCAAATCAGTGAGAGTTGAAATCTAATTCCCAGGAGCAGCTCCTATAAACTGACCCTTCTTTTAAATCAGTGATTAGGCAAATGTGGATTAGAGAGAGCTGTGAGGAAGCCGTCCAGAGCTGAGCCATGGGAATAGTTTCAATAGGAAATTGGTTCAAAGGAAAGAAATGACCCAGGAAAAAGCACTGTGATTTATGAACGAATCTCAAATCTATGAAGGAGAGCTATGCCAGTGAAGTCCAAGAAACAATTCCGTAAACAGTGTGTCAGTTCTAAGGACTAAGCAATAAAAAACAAAATAATTAGCCTCTGTGTCTCTGCAAAACTTGGTGTGTGCCAAAGAGAAAGCAATAAACATTTTCTGTGATTGGACTGCAAGAAATCTACATAGCAGGACTAAATTATCAAAAAGAAAAGGAACATGCCCAGAAGAGAGGTCACATACAGCTAACCACAGGTTGGGCTGAAAACAGCATGGAAACAAAAATAAATTTGGATGAGAGTTAGACTATGCTTCCTGAGTTTCAGCATGAATATAAGATCTGTTGACTTCAGGGCTTGATTACATTCAGAGACATTTTAAAATAATTTGTCGAGTCTCGGTCATAGCACATACATCTTTAATAACAGTGCTCCTTTGGAAATCCATTTATAGACATACAGTTAGTCTTGCAGCAAAACACAATCAAGATTCCCTTGTTAAGATGAGTATATATTCCAGAGGAAGAGAGGATGAGAAAACATTCCCTGACTGACTGGTTAGGAAGTCCTTTGCTCTGCCAGGTTTGGTTCCCAGTTTGGGAACCATCCCTCACTGCAGCCACTGGGCTCCTCCGCCAGAGCCTGCTTGCTTCAGAAAATGTTTCAGATGTTTCAGAAAATCCATCTCCCAGATAAGAAAGCACAGTAAGCTGGCTACATTAGCTGGGATTTCCACAGGAATTAAGGGATCAAGTGATCAGAATCCCTTAGGCTCCAGTGCAAACAACAGTCCTTGTACCTTGCATTTAACAGCATTACGACTTTTTTTTTCCCATCAGCAAAATAAAACAGGTCTTATAAAGAAAACAGATATAACAGGGAACAATGTGTTTACTACCTTTGCAGATTTTTGCCGTTAAATTTTTATTCATACTGTGCTAGATAAATGTAGCCCACATCGTCCTAGATTAGGTTTCATTTATTCCCCAAAATTGTGTTTATTTAATTCTCTCCTTTTTCCACATGTGGAATATCTCCGTCCCGCTACCTCTCAGCAGCAGATGTTCACCGAAACCTGATAATACAGTCTCAGCAAGGATAGCTGCTACCTCACGTCGCCATTCAAAGGAAAGGCTTGGGCTTAGTTTGCTCAGGTTTCACCTTATTTAACTTTCCATTTTTGTATTAGACACGTAGCAAGAGCAATCCTGAAAGAAGCTGGGCTTTTTTTGTTCCGGTAAGAAGGAGGTAGAGGAAAAGCAACAACACTGTGCGTGGCTGAGTCTTGATACAGGAACCAAACTGGAAGAGATGAAACACCCTCACACCCCAGCTCTGCCATGGGTGTTTATACTTCTACCCGCTCCTGAGGAAGCTGGGCATCCTGAATGAATGACTTGGTATGACGGCTGCGCTCCCAGCATGGTTATTGCAGGACCCATAGGGATCACGGCTGCATCCTCTGGCCCATCTCCCTCCCCTCGGGAAGATGCCCCTTGCTCCAGCAAGGAGCCGAGTAAAACCTGCACCACCTTCCCCAGGGATTTTGCAGCCCTCCCTGAGCTCTGCCTCTGCCTGTGAGTCTGCAGCAAACCAGAGATTCAGCAAGGAGCTTTGTAAAGCCGTGACCTGCGTCTCCTTCCTCCCCTCCTCCTCTGCCTTGCCTCCCCTCCCTCGCAGACCTCCTCATCCCACCGCTCCTGCTATTTAACTCTCCGTTACAGAGCACAGCCGCTGCTTTCCTTTGTCGCGTTGATAAAATAGCTTAATATCTGATTTCGGCTGCTGATTTTGCTTTGCTCCAAGATGCCACTTTGGATTAGGAGAGGGGAGACAGCTTGCTAGCAAGAAAGAACATGAAGCCAGGTTTGTCACGCTTGTACTGTTCCTGAGCAGCACACGAGCTTCTGCTCTAGGGACAATTTTACCACATTGTTCAAGCTTCACTCTTGCTTAGAAGGAAACCGATTCAAAAAGACACAGCCTTTTTAATCATTGATGCCCACCTTTGGGCACCCTTCCTCATGGTTGAAGTAGCCAAACAGCCTCTTTGGTTTCCCACACGAGCTAAAGCAGGCAGGTTTTGCAGCAGCTGGTCCAAATTGTCGCCCCCCTGGAGCACCCCCACATGTGGGGATCATTTCTGCTGTGGCTCTGCAGTCAGCCCATGGCTTCAGAGCTGCGTTTGAACCCCACCTTGAAGGTGCCACCGCTCGGCTGGAGGACAAGGTTTATTCAGGCAGGACTTCTGAGCGTTCTTCAGTCCATGTCGTCATCACCTGGAAACCTGGCAGGTCACAGCCAGGAGCAGCAGGGTAGGAGTTTACTGGGCAGTTTGGTAAAATCCTCAGATCTCTGATCTCTCAGGGTGAGGAAGGTGCACTATGGTCCCTGCAGCCCACAAAACTATAGCGTTCTGCATGCACAGGAAAGGGCAACATGTTTCTCTGACACCTGGTCCTGTAGCAGCTGATCCTTGCTCCGTGGAGGATGCTCGCCCCAGGACTGACAAGCTTCATGTGAGGCCTGACATTTAAACTTGTCTTGACATTTTACTCCTCTAAGCGAGAACAAGGCAGACGTACAGTAACAAGGAGTCAACAGGAGTCTGCCTGAACCTCCAGCTCTCTCAGGGAGGTGTTTGCCCTCGGTGCTTAAGGCTGAATTGTTTGCGATGCAGAGAGCATAGCATGTTCTCTGAGCAGAACAGCCGGCAAAAATAGAGAGAGACATACGGATCCAGCTCCAGCTCCGAGATAGAGACATGGAAATGACACCCAGTTTGCTGGACCTGAGCACTGACTTTCTTGTTAGACAGGGCTGTAGGTGACAGTAAGATACCTGTGTCAAGAAATGCTGAGAGGTTGCAATGAGCACCAGCTGAGGCAGCTGTGTGTAGAAAATGCAGGGTTTCTAGCAAGCTGGCACATGCCAGGGATTAGATCCTTTATACCCGCCTGGGACTGGGATGCTGTGACTCCCGTGGAGCGATGCCCTGTGCCAGGTTTCCCTCTCCTTCGCTTCTGTTGAATAAACTCATTTCACCCACCTCTGGTTTAGTCCTACGTGGAAGGATTCGGCAGGCAGACAGAAGAGGAAAAACACATCCCTCATGGCCTGTTAAGGTTTGGAAGATCCCTCAAATGAATGAATAAATTGCTTTTGTAGAGGTCAGCTCTCCAGTCAGCTAGGCACAGGCGGTTGTGCGCAGGTGGGAGTCCCCGTGTCACGCACTTGTTTTCTGGTTTATAAAAGAGGACGACGGTGGCTGTACACGGGTGTGCAGCCCTGTGTAACACACAGCCTGTGGGTAAACTCTTATGCACTCTGGGAAAACTCCTCCATCCCCCAGTGCCCCACTTCATCTCTACATGGCAGCGTTGCCTGACTTCACAGGGGCAACGTGAGGCTAAACAAGATTAAAAAAAAAAAAAAAGATTTATGTTGTAGTCATTCATCATAGAAATAGGAGTTGACAAAAGAATTCATATTATTATTTTTTTTTGTGCATACAAAGTGTGGATGTGATGGACCTGTTAGGACTTTCTCAAGGGAGCAAAGCTTCATCCAGCTATTTGCTAACGCTTGCCAACCTGATTTTAGAGCAGTCCAAATGGCAACATTCCCAGGCTGCTCAATGCAATCAGTGTAATGGGAGGGAGCTCCTCAAAAGCACACAGAGACTGGCAAACCTGGGCCATTAGTCTTTCCCCAAGAGATGGAAATGGGTGGGCTACACAGGTGGTTGCACCGCAGCTGTATTGTGCCTGTTACTGATGTTCCATCTGCAAATGCTCGTGTGCATCACAAGGTTGCTGTTGTCTCTTTGGTGGCATTGGCTGTAGCCAGTTTTTGGAGTCTTTCTGTGGCTTCTTTTCCCCTTTGAGTATCGTTGAGGATCATTTTCTTCTATCCTGCCGAAGGGGGTCTTTACTAATTATGTGAAGTGTTTATAGCAAAAAGAACCATTTAAGTACCTAAGACAGACAACATATCACATCAGAAAATTCATTTTGACATTTTGTAGCCAGGTGTCCTACGTGCAAGTCTAGCCTGTGATATGCACTGTGAGTGCTATTAAAAAGCTATCATTTACCTTTCCCCAGCTGTTCTTTTGCTTTAGAAGGAATTCCCTGGGCTCCACACTGAATAAAGAGGATTTCTGCAGCGCCACAGTAACACTCTCATCCCCAAGTGGTGAGCCTAAACATTTGGTTTGTGGCTAAAACCCCATTTTAAACACAGTGTTTGATTTCAGTGGAGTGGTGCTAAAATGCCACGCACTATAATTTATGTCCCATTTTCCCCAATTACTTATTACAACTAACTCAGCTTCAAAGATCAGCACCTGCTCCATCCATCTCTGTTACTCGTGCTTAGTGTTTATGGCTGTGTCTTTAGACCAAGACCCTCAAAATGCAGCTCCTCACTATTAGTTTTCTCATTTTTGTGTGTCAGGATAGCATGACGTGAGGCTTAACCTCTTATTAGCATCCACTTGGTCTGAGCTACCGGAGCCCTGATACCTGCATTGACTGACATTAGGACCACTCACAGCTTGCCCGTACTAATCACTCTGGAGACTGGCTACAGGGAGGGCAGCAAAGTCCTGCCCAGAATAGATGGGCACAACCTACAGCATAGGATTAGAGGGAAGAGAAGGCTCAGCTATAGCAAGAAGGAGGCTTGGTAATCCTCAACATGCTTTTTGTTATGTGCAGTGGCCAGCGGTGCAGGAGGCTGTGATCTTTCTCTTCCCAACTCACAGGAGCACGTGGTTTCATTTTATTCACCTGAAAGCCCTCTTAGCTTCTCTGCTCTGATGCTAAAAGTTCAGCTGTGTGTTTAAACATTGGGCTGCACCTGAGATGGAATGAGCTCTGCTGCCACCAGCCCTGGGTTTCCATCAATTCAATCAATGTAGTTGTTATTAACTTTTGTCAGTCCTTTGCTTCACCATCCAGGATTGCCTGTATTTTTGCTCCCAGCATGAAATTAAAAAGCAATTAGGAGTAAATTGTCCACTGGCAGCAACAGTTTCTTGTAAAGCCCAGGCATGGAGATCCTGGAATTCACATTTCCGTCTTTCTTGCCAGGTTGAGTTTTAAAAAGCTGTATTTCCTGGAATTTTTCCTTTCCCACACTCCCTGCACCTAAAGGGTGGTGCAGCAGGCCAGGCCTGTAAAGGGAGTGAGGATCAGTCTAAAGGACATTATTGATGTTGCAGTGTATCACATACAAGCATAAGGGGTTGGACTGGAAAAAATGGCAAGAAGTTGCTTTACTCTTTCAGCTCTTAACCGAGAGTCCCATGTGCCTCTGCAGAGATGCTCTGACTTCCCTAAAGCCAATCTGCCATGGGTGACCTGCACCCTAATGTGCTCGGCAGGAGGGACTCTGTGGGTGCAGATCGGGTGGAGGAGACCTTGCTCAGCTTCTCTGATGTTTTCATCCTTGTTTTCCAAGTGTCTACATTATCTCTGGCATGTATCATGTATATTAATGAATTTATCCTTTGAGTTAGAGGAACATAATTATCATTATTTTAGAGAGAGATGATATTATTTGCTTGACATCCAACAGGGAACTGATCTTTGATCTTCTGCCTTCCAGCTCCGTGCCCAAGCTGTAAAACCTACCTGTGTCCTTTCTCATTATTTTCTGTGCTTTGTAGCAAGCAGAGTCCAAGCTGGTAAACACAAAGCCTAAGTATAACCAAGATGGGGTCTTCTCCCAAAGAGGTTATGGTCTGAGTTTGTAACAACAGCAAGCAGATGGCTACAGCAGACAGATGGGTAGCACAGGGTTTACTGTTGTTGCTTGCAATGTTTTATTCAGTCCATGTCAGCTATCATCTGATCTGAGCCTTATCCTGAGTCTTAGACATGGGCAATTGTGCTTCTGATGGATTTACACCAAACAGGAAAGCTTCTACTTTACACAAATCTGACTAAAAGGGCAAGGATGTGATGGGAAACTGGGTATAGCCAAGGACAGAGAGAAAAAAAGTGACGTCCTTGGCTACTCATGCCTTTCAGGGAAAGCACAGGCCTGGGTTTGGAAGAGTCTGAAGTGCCTCCAGCGTGCTCAGGGGTCTGTGCCTCTCTGGTGCTTTGAGTCAGACCCCATCCCTGAACATGAAAGGCAAAGAGCATTAACACCCTCCCCACGCCCCACGTAGCACCCCACGACAGCAGTGATGCACAGCACAGTGGTTTTGTGCTCCCACTCTCCCTGGGTGGTACTTCCCATGTTCTTACCAGCTCCACACAGGTATTAGAAAACACTAGATACTTAAAATACGTAAAGTCCAGCTCTTTCTCTCTCCCCCACCCCAGCAAAACACCATGCAATGATGAAGGCTGCCTCTATATTTATCTTTGGAAGAGCCTCGAATCAGAATTAATTCCTGCATTTATTAAGAGAACACTATTTCAGATGGGGAAACAACGCTTGCAATTATTTAATTAGAAAGCCGGTGCCAGACAGCAGAACAGGATGTGCCCTGGGCTAATAACTGCAGGTTTCACAGGTCCCCGTTCGTGTCGTGTCCCCTCCTTTAATGTGCCTCCAGACAGACACACCGGAGGGCAGGACCAAATGACACACAGCTACAAATGCATCACGGTGTGCTTCATTCCCCAGTGAGCTGCATTCACTTTCAGCCTCTTCTATCTTCGGTCATACGTTGTGATTGAATTCTGCATGACCTCACCATCTCCGAGGGAGAAATGAGGGTGTGAAATGGGACAAGCTATTGCCGCACAAACCCTCTTTGCTTTAGATGACAAACTGAAAGATCCTCAGGTCCTGTATTTTATTTTTTGGTATTTTTAAATCCCTGAGGGGACCGGGGAAGACCCTGCAGACTCAGTCTGAGTTACTCCAGAGCTCATGAAGAAGCTTCTTCTGGGCAAGTTTCCCAGACCAACTGCAATGCTTCGGCTCAAAGTGACTTTGTGGAATAGCCAGAGCTCCTCTTTTGAGGGAACAGCTTGTGCGCTGGAAGGTCAGGGGAAGATCATTGTGCACCTGAGGAAAATGGAGGTGGGTCATGCATGGTGAAGCGCAGTCTGGGGACAGCTTTCCCCGCTACGAGTGAGTGGTGGAGAGTGGGCAGAGCTTCCGTGCTTTCCTCCCTCACTTCTGTTCGTCAGCCTCTGCGGCAAGCGAAGGTGACCTTACTCTTGCAGCCATCAGCTCTTCTTCCCCAAGCCCAAGACCTCCGAAAATGGGCCTGTTATGCTTTCTTAGGGGAAATTCCTCCTCTAGCCTGGTCCAGAGCACAGCTTGGCCACGAAAGCCTGCTGTTCCTCCCACAGACCCACCAGTTAAGGTAGGGTCATCACCATTGTTCAAAGGATGCTCCTGCAGAGGTTTGGTCTGGTTTTGCGACACGACATAGGCACTGGGTCACACATCATGTGGATTCATTGTCAGGGCAAAAAGTGCCAATTTTCAGCCACCAGAGCCAGATCTAAACATTTCTATAAATTGAGGAACCTGAGGAAAGATTGCTCTACAACTTCTCCTTCCACTTTTTTTTTCCCTTTGATTGAATGACTCTCACTAGAAAGAAGTGATGCTTTTTGTGAGATGTCTGTTCCTGATAAGCTCTTGCCAGCCTGTCAGGAAGCACCCAGCCTCACACGGCCCTTCTCTTCCATTTTTGAAAGGGAGTATCTGTCATTTGCTGTTTTGCCCAAATCTCCAGAGCAGCTCTTGTCATTGTCTTCTTTGGCATCATTATTTATCATCATTTCAATTCTTACTGAACCTGAGAAAGAGAGCACTGTAGTGAATTGCCAGGCAATTTCACAAAGCAGAAGGGTGAAATTGGCAGCAAAAAAAAAAGGAGAAATAAAGCAGGAATAATCAAACTAATCACCTGGAGTGATTAGTACAGCTTTTGAGAGAGTTGGCACCAATCGCCATCCCCAAAAAGCTTGTTTCTCACTGCTTTAAGATGATCTAATCGGGGAGTTTGTCTTATCGGGTGGAAATCAAAGCCTGCTGTTGGATAACGAGACTCCAGCTCAGACTTTTTAGAGTGTTCCTCCTCCTTCCAAGGCTAAGGTGACAGGGGCAGAGGGACGGTGTGAAGATTTATTCTGCAATACACTGACTTTACAGTGTCCTCTGTAAAGTGCTGAGATGACAACTCTTCAGCTGGCCCCTGGAGACGGGAGCAAACCAGGCACATGACATTTGCTTCACTGCTTAGATATTAAAAATGGATGCTCACAGCTGGGAAAGGGGGTTACTTTTAAAGTGCAGGAACACACAGCTTTCCTGGGCTGCTCTGCCCAATCTATGGCAGCTTAATCTATTCCCTTTCCCAACTAGGCTCCTGGAAATAAAGTGCAATAAACTCTCTTTCAAAACAGGATGATAATTGCTAGCTAGGGCTTGGGTAGTGTTTTTCCCAAATTCTCTGATCTACTCTTAACATATCAGGGCTTTTTCCCTTTTGCCACATGAATGTAGTTTTCATTTCACTTTAATAGCAGGGAAGGGTCTCCAGTGAGACCAGGTGAAAGTGGGGATGACTGTCTGACTGCCTGGTGGAGGTGGGGATGAGGAACATGAGAAATGATGGTGTAACAGGAGAAACCATAACTAGATTTTTTTTTTAATAAAACTTTGTTCCAAAGCTTAGTTTATTGTTTAAAAAATATAGTTAGAAGTAACTTCATCTCCTGTTGTAATAGTAGCTGGCAAGCGTCTTTACAGCATCAAATATCCCAAAAGATACCAACTTATAATTTCCTTAATTTTTAGTGTAAAGTTAGTTTAGTGGAAAGCTCAGGACTGGCAAGGAGCAGAAGAGCTGTTGGACAAAGAGGTACGAGAGGGCTGTACTCTCAGAAGAGTTCTTCAAGTTCTTAAATTGTCTTCTAATTATGTTTTATTACTCACTAGTAAGGCTGGGCACTTGCGTAAAGTATCGTTCCCGTTTGGGACCGTGGGAAGGCTCACTCCGCAGACGACACCACTAGAGGCCACTGTTGTAATTCAGAAAGACATTTCGGGGTGAAATACTGCCGCTAAATCCATCGCTTATTAATTTTTTAGTGAAGTGTTCAGTAGGTGCGGACGACAGAGCCAAGAAAAGGGATTTTATTTGGTTGTGTTTCTCCCCTTCAGCTCTAAAGACAGAGTTTGCATAATCAGCTGGAGGATTTGCAGGGAGGGTTAAACAAATTTTGTTGGTTTGGATGTTCGATAAAAATACGCGTGGCTCGAAGAGCCAGCGTTGAGTTGCTCCTGGTTGTCACTGAGGACCAAGGGCTGAGCCGAATGGTAGTGGCAAAAGGCACATCCCCAGCTGCACACGTGTCGGCGCTCACACTTTCCCAAGAAAAAGCCAGGCTGGTGACACCAGCACACAGTGACATTGGCACGTGGTGATAATGGCACATGCTGCGGCACAGACAAGGGCAAAGGCTGCCTGCAAGGCTGCCTGCAAAGGGAAGAGGTGCCATGGGATTTTCTCTGGTTCACTTTTGCTGGTGGAGTCAAAGCCAAAGCTGGGATTTGGGGAATTCTGGAGGCAGCTTAGCCAGAATTGCCACAAAACGTTTTAAAAAAGAGAAATATTTCACATTTTATACATCAGGATTTTCCCCCCAATATTATTCCCTCTGTCCCATCCCTGCTGGATTCTAACACTTCACTTTTCTCCTGGGGTTGCTTTAGAGGCCAAATCCAGCAGAATTGGCCCAGTCAGATGGTGCAGGAGGGTTCCCAGTCCTGAAGCCCCAAAGCAGAGAGAGGGGCTGCTGCATCACCTGGGATGGTTCCCTCTCCCTGGGTACGTGAAGGGGGCACTAAGGGATTAGGGTGGGCTCAGCTGCTTTCTCTTACGGGATAAAAAGTCACTTCAATCTCAGAACAGTTTCACTCCAGCAAATTGCCCCCCAGGATCCCCTCAAGCCCATTTTCCCACGCAGAGGAGGTGGGGGGGGGTGTCTCACCATTTTGTACCCAGTTACTCTCCCAGCACTGCTTCAAGACAGGTGATGCTGATTCTAGTAAGCTGCTCCTGTTCCCCATTAGTAACTTTTCTTTGCTGACTCAAAATGACTTCTGATTTCATGCTACAGTGAATGACAGGCAAATCTTGTCCAAGACAGTGTGTAGTGATGCCCATGCTCATCCTGGATGGACTGGTGGCTGGAAATGCCCCAGGGGTGCACAGGTATGTGACCTTGATATTTGAACTCAGAGCCTGCAGAAGCAAAGCATGAGCCTTGCCCATGCAGAAAAAAAAAAGTCTGACCCCCGAGGAAGAGATGTCTTTTGTAGATATGCCACTAGAGGGGAACAAAGATCTATAATATTTCCCTAGATTTGCAAGGAGCGCTGAAAAGCCTCCTGCAATCTGAGGGCCACAGCGCCTGCCTGGAAATAGTTCTGTGTGCCAGCACCATGCGACTATTTTTCCTTCTCTCTGACAAGAAAAAACTCGATCAATTTTATTAATTGCATTTATCGCAAGTGAAGAAGAGCAAAAGCAATTTTTCCTCAGGATCTGTCAATCTTACTAAGCACTGACTCCTACTCCAGGTGAAAAATGAAGCAAACAATATTGCTTTTGGCAACACTTCTTCTGATAACACTATCTCTAAATTGGGTGTTTGTGATATACACGGAAGGTACATATGTAAAAATGAAAGAAATGAGTTCCAAACCATTCATACTTTATGTTGAGAACCTCATAAATGAAGTACACGATCATTTCTTTGCAATTTGTCTAGAAATAATAAAGGTTGATAATGTGATTATTAGGTTATTCATTATGTAGGCATCATTCATTTGCAGTAATCTGGAGGCGTTAAAGCTGAAGATCTCTAATTATGATGCTTTTAGAGGAAACATACATAAAAGAAAAGTAGGGGGTAGCTTGTAATTCTCTCCATAAAATTAGTTCCTAGATGAAAAGGAAAGGTCAGAACATTAGCTAGTGACTTAATTAGTTTAGAGAAAAACTGTAAATTATCTGAAAAAATAATGTTGGAAAGCTCTAGTGCACTGAGAGGGCTTGCAATACGCAGAATCACAGCAGAAATTTGAATTTGGCAGTGATTAATTAGTGTAATGGAAAAGACATGAAGAGGGGACCACTGCCATTGATTCCTCTCAGGGTCCGTTAGAAGTTGAGAGGGTGGCAGAGGAGTACATCGCATCAGACAGAATGGACTCAGTCCTCAAAGGTCAGGAGACCTCTTCTGCCCTGGATGCGTGTGGAGCAGAGCCCAGCAGAAGTATTCTCCTCCAAGTCCTGCAGCAGGACTTGGCTGGCATCCCTCCTCCAGGTGCTTTCCTGCCTTCCACCCCAGCTGATATCAGAGATTGATGGTGATGCCTCCATTTTTCAGTCAGCACAACGGGAAGGTGTGAAGGCAACACGTATACATGTAAAATAACCCAGTTCAGTCCCTGTGCTGGGTTAAAACACTGGTCTCAGAGGGAATGTGGATTTCTCTCTTGCTTTAGCTTACTGCAAAATCTAATGTCATGTTCAGGAGGGGGAGGCTGGGTGTCCTTGCTGGATTAGCACAAAAGGGAAATATATGCACCTGTCTGGACACAGAAGTTATGCAAAAACCCAAAGGGATACTCACTTATGGTCCAGCTGATTTCTTTAACAAAATGTATATTTCTTTCCTGCTCTGTGTCCTGGGAAACCTCTGTTCCTGGTGGCACAACAGCAGGACTGGAAGCCAACAGAAAGACCTAAAAGCAAGGACAGGTACAGCCTACTGCTGGACTCAGTTTATGTCTACTATACAAAAGGAACTTGAGTCGGAATTTATCTCTATTTGGTGTGTGACAAAGCAGCAGATCACCACGTTGAATCATGAGCTCCCCAAACAGCTCCAGTTTGGCAGCCCCTCGTGCCCAGGGTGGAGTTTGGACCCACATCCCAAATTCTTAATGGCTCGCAACCCACAGAGCAGGGACATTCCTAGACTAGATAAGGTATGGTCCATCTCAGTCCAATGATGTCAGGTGTCCTCTCTAAATTGAAGAGTCGCACACCGAAAGTTTTCTCCATTTATTCATATACCTCTTCCCCAAAACCAGAGAGCTTTGTTCCTCCCAAAGCGTTTAAGTGGCTTAAGCTAAACCTCCAGAACTGGAAAATACCCACAGGTTAATACAGTGAGGTTTTCATCTGTGCTGCAAACACATCTTAAAATTCTCACAAAAATAAATCCCCGTGGCCATGATTAGCTTTTTTGAGCCCAAATTCCTTCCCCAACATTTGTATTGCAATTGCCAAAAAGCAATGAGCAAAATCACCCGTCAGAAGTGACTTTTGTTCCTTGCACCTTGTTGAAAATGTTCCTTGCCCTCCTGCCAAAAAGGGGTGACGTCCTCCAGTACCACCCTGACGGGTGAGGACACAGCACGTCTCTTCCCTGACCACGCTAGACATTTTTATTTGGGACACTGAAAGTGAGTCACCACAGAATTATGTTTCCCCAGAGGACTGAAAAATAGCTGGACACTAAATCTCAATATAAATCAGGCAAGAGTTTAATGTTTATCTTTTATCGGAGTAATGGGAAAAGTTCGAGCAAGCCGGTTAGATTCAGGGTGAAGTCAAACTCCCAAACTTTCTCTTAAATTAGGCCCAGCGGGGGCGTAAAAGCATCCTTAGGGACCACAGAGCTCTGCAGGAAATTATGCCAGCTCCACCAACTCGTGTTCATTATCGGTGTCGCTCACTCATGTCACCTCCACAATTATTTTAGGACCTGTCACCAGTAACATTCTCCCACCAGCAAATGTTTCCAGCTCGCTCTAATGGGGAGGCTGAAGTTCGAAGCAAAAGTTACCTCTGCACCTACTCCTTGGCACTTAACTGCCTTTTCGCACCCCTGCTGAACAGAAAGCAGCCCAAGGCTCCCGCAATCCGCCCGCGTCTGGCAGCTGATGGGAGGCACTTCGGAGCGAGGGCGAGGGGGCCGTGCAGCTTCCCCTGCTCAAATAAAGGAGCGGAGCTGGGGGAGGTGGGATGGATGGACAGTGTCAGGCTCTGGGAAGCAGACTCAGGGCTAAGCTGGGTTCTGTAATGCAAAAAGCTTATACCACAAACTCCAGAATTTGAGGGAAATGAATGTCAGGCTCCTGTGGAGGTGTTAATGATGTAGGGAGAGGACAAAGAGGAGATAGGCAAAGTCTGCCCTACCATGGGGCTGTCATCCAGATCCTGATGGCTGATCAGCTTGGATACACGTTTATTAACTTTCAGATTTTTGGAATATTGTGGAAGATGGAAGAAAAGACCAATGTCACACAAGCACACAATAATACAGGTTCAAAGGGCTCCCACAGGTCTCTAACCCAGTCTCCTCTGCTCAAAACAGATACAACCTCAGGGTGAGATGACATTGTCCAGGGCTTCAATTGGACGAGCGTCCAACAGCTCTGAGGGTGAAGGCTCCACAGCTTTCCTCTGCCCCTGTGCCAGGACTTAACCTCTCTCGCTGGGACCATTTTCCTACTCCGCATCTAGCTGCAGGCTGTGCCTATTGCCTCCTGCCGGGATAGAATCTGGCTCCATCTCTCCTAGAAGCTCCCCCTCACCCTCTCCACTCCAGCTCTGGATCACCAGCAGTCCCCGCCTCTGCCGGTGCAGGCTCTGTCTCTGCACAGTGGCAATTTGTCCCACGCTTCTTCTTGGCTACTTTTGCTCTGAAATAGCAGAGGTTGTGAAAGGCTCTGGCTGCAGCTCGAGTTCAAATGTGAATATGCCAGAAGAGCCACCGTCAGAGGCTCCAGGGATGAGCCATGTGCTGGAAGGGAGCAGCTTTGATTAAGTGGATTATGTTGAAAATAAGCACCAGACAAAGCACTGAAATGTTGACATGAGCTATAGCAATGAGAAACGGCAGTGATTAATAAGCTGCAGTACTGTAACTAATCAGTGTTTGCAAGCACTTTGGACCTGGAAAGCATCTGCTGAGAACTGTTCGCTGTGAACATTTCCTATATGATGTTGACAAATCATATTGATATCTTCACAACAGGGAAAGGGGCCGACGACTCCTTTGGTGGAAGAGATGCTTTAATGATGTTTTCTTCACGTAGGCACACCATGTCCTCATCATGGGCTGCAGGAGGTCACCCATTCCCTGGGCCGTGGTTTTGTGTCTCCGTGTGCTTTAGGGTTCAGGCCATGCCTTCAGCCCTCAACGTGCCTCCAGCACACCCAGACCTGCATGGGATCACAGGCAGGCAGGGTGGCTGTGAGGTACATTGGCCCCCAGGATCCTCCATGTACATCAGCTGGAGCCAGGATTTCTGTTGCATCTTTTCCAGCTCCATCATCTCCCTCCCATCCCATCCTCCAGCCAACAGATGATTTCCCTGGGTTAGCATGGGCATTGCACACAGATCAGGGCCTGTTATCAAATTTTCTTTCATGCCAAGTTGAGCTGGAACTAGATTTTCTAGAGAAGAGCATACAACTTCATTACTGTGTAAGCCAGCAAACAAAAAGCCGCTTCCTCGTGAAAAATATCCATCCTTCTTGGAAATATTTCTGGGGAAAATAGTCCTTGGAGTTGACCCGATGGCCCCGTCTCGTCACTGCTGGCACAGACATCCCACCTCCTTCCCCAGACACCCTGTCCTGAGACAACAGGTGAAAAGCAAGTTCACTGAGAATTTTTTCTTCCTCCAGTTTCCCTTTTTCCCCCCGTCTCACCCGCCTGCTTTTTATAGTGTAACACATGTCAGGGTTCATGTAACATAAAGAATTTCCAATGTCAGGCAAATAATTTTTCCATCTGTGGGTTTTGTTGGTTTTTTTTTTTTTTTCTCCCCATTTTATATTTTTTTAACGGAAGTGGCATCTGCGAGGTGCTGGCTGTAACCGATACGTCCAGGAGTTGCGCAGTTCATTACCAGCAGCCCGCTGTCGGCGTGCCATTTTTGGCTGCTCCAGCTGTTGTTATGGAGAGGGCATGCATCAGTTCAGCTGACAGCTGCAGGCGCACACAGAAAATGAAAGTTGTTTTTTTTTTTTCCTTTCCAAGCAGTTGTCTTATCCTTCCCAGCACACCCTGATGGGGTTTTCTAGTAATTGGCTAAGGTTAGAAATCGTGAAAAATATGCACAAGTGATATGGGTCAGGTTTTGTGTTTCCTCTTGCCCATTTCCAGAGCGGTGCATCCCCAAAGGTGGTTGGGTATGAGCCTGATTTCCCTGGTTGGGAAACAGTAGGCACCCCGAGAAGGTATGAGCTGCTCTGGGTTGTAATAACTCACATCAGACACTGAAGGAGCGTGATGAGAAGTAGAAGTGAGTACGGGGGGAAGAAGGTCCTCCAGGTCCAGTGTCTGAAAATTTTTTGCCAAAATCAGCTCTGAGCAGCCCGAATTAAGGAACATGCCTAGTTTCCCTGGAGAAACATTAGAGATGGACTTTACTGGACAGCCCCTACCTTTCTTCCTGCTGGTGCTGAACCATCCAACTGATGTGTAGAAGAGGTGGTGGTGACCCTGACAGTCCCATCGCCGTGCCATTGGTCACCCACACACTCTTTGTTCCCCTATCCCTGGGAAATGCCCTCTGGGTGTGTAGGACCAGGCAGGGCTTTCACCCATCAACAAATCTGAGAAATACAGAGGATGACTGGCACAGGTACAGGCTCATCACCTGCCCACATGAGCCAGTGCTCACGGAAGGAAGGGAAGGGAAGGGACGGGACGGGAAGGGAAGGGAAGGGAAGGGAAGGGAAGG